>JABSTT010006183.1:0-14330 GCA_013339685.2 Hyalomma asiaticum | reverse complement strand
TTACATTTCACCGACCACAAGCGGTCATAATGAAAGGACAACGGAAACCAGCAATAAAAGTTTGATAAAACATTTAATCAATCATTTCACGTCATTTTTATCGGGCGAATTAACGGAAGAAATTTCACGGTTTAACCGATGATTATTTCCAGGAGCTTCGCCCAATCTCATCATCATTCACCTCGTGGATCTGCCGTCAATTTTTTATTCCCGTGTTTTCCCGAGCGTCGCACGTTCTCGCGCACTTCTAAGTCGGTATGGTCCTTCAAGTATGGCGAGCAGTCGGGACATATGAAACTGAAGGCGGAACTACAGGAAAGCTGTATTTCAGAAAAAAAAATCTGTTCACCCCAGCTCCACCTTATGCTCTACGGCACGTTATCGTGCTAATATCGACGTACGAGGTCTCCTACGAAGCGAGAGGAAGATCATATGAGGTGGTCTTTGCACAGAGCAGCCTGACACAAGCGTCGCCAGCCTCGCAACGAGAACAAAAGCGCACTGATAAAAACATTTTCTGCTCCATGGCGGCCGGCGACCGAAATAAAAACGATTAGGACAGAGATAGAGATGGCTACAGACCTTATGTTACGCGGACTACCGGTCAAATCCGCCGATTTCGGCGGATCAAGAATTGTTGCTGCACGGAGCAATCTGGAATCCTCGCCTCCTCCCAGTCTACCACGCTCCCGATCTGCCATTGGAATGTAATTACTTTGTACGGAGCAGAAAAACTTGACCCGAAGTCGCACGGATGGGGCGCCCGCACGTCGCCAGCACGCCCGAAGTGGAGGCTGCTCGGGTCAAGGCTCCGGGCGCACAAGGGTCGAGAGTTGCATATGTGATCGTCGATAGAGCGTGCGTGGTCTGCGTGTGGTCGTATCAAAACCTTCTCAAGCTTCAAACCGATCGGCTTCGCTGTGTTTAATCCTTGCGCGACACGCCGCAAGCTTTGCCATTTTTTATGACATCAGAAGCGCCTGCGCATATGTCCTTGTGCTTAGAAGCGTTGCCGACTAAGCATGCTCTATATTTAGATTTCTTGGAACAATGGTAGTAACACCATCCAGATGGTAAAATTTCTTTTCTTTGTGAAATATGTGAATATTCATTTCGTGTAATGTGGAATTAATTTTTCTTTTCAGGATCAACGTAAACAACTCAACAAGCAAATGTTGTGGTCGTTGATCTTTTGAAATGTTCGTGCTATCTACCTTTTTGGCCATTCAATTAAACGTATAGCTCCACTAGCAACTTATCATTTCCTTATCAAAAGTGTACTTCAATGTGATATGTTATAAATATTAAAAAAATTGCTGAAAAAGCTGCATATGAGCAGCGTGCGATGCGAGTGCCCTTTAAAATTATATCTCTGTGTACTTCATAAATAAACATTTTTTAAACGTCGGCGCCCAGTCTCTCTCTGGGCCTAACAAGTCTAACCGATGCGCCAGCGTTTGCCGCCGCACACACGCGTTGGCATCATCGCATGATGCTCACCTCAGAAAATTAGTGCGATCTTTGTCTTCGATGACGTCGAGGATCACGCAATTGTATTTTTGTCACATGCCATATGTAACGGCGTTTACTAAAAGTGGGTGGTCGTACGGCGCCACTGCAGTCGGCCTACCGTATTTAGTGCTGGGCAGCATTTTGCACGGTTAAACAAAAGGCGCTCCCCGCTACTACCGAACCGCATCCGATTGTGATCGTGGTGGTGGTCTTTTTACTACGCCACCCAAAAAGGGACGACAAGTCTGAAGACTGGTTGCGCCGACTTAGAGGAGGTCGACGGGGATCCCTTGCGAAACCGCAGCCGACCTCCGCAGCGGAACATCAAGAACTGCCGTCCGGGAAAGACCCTGCGCGACAAGCCGCGGTGTGAACACTTCTAAGGCAAAAGAAACAGACGAAATAATGGGGTGGAACTGGCAGAATTAAATGGCACCCACCACAAATATGGTGTGAAAAACCAACCTGAGCGCCATGCCATGCCGCCGGTACCATGCGCCGTCGAAGGTGTGCCGATGCGGTCTATTTGTAGCCGAATATCACCGCCCAGCGTCCATAGTTGGCAGTCAAACAGCGACGAAAAGTCCGATTCCGTCAGTACCGGACACTACCGTGAAATCCATCGTTGTTGGAAGTAACAGCCGCAAAACTGTTTCCGTGTTACCATGCTTGCACGCATTGCTGTCGGTGGAATAAGCTGCAGCATCCTTGTTCAAGGATTTGATGACGACACAAGCCTGCGTAAGCAGCAAGAGAGAGATAAGGGCCACGGCCATATCGCCGGTCCCATGCGCTTCTCAATATATATCTCACGGCAGACCAACCTTGAGCAAAAGCTGGAACAAAAATACAAAAAGAATGGCTCCCATATATGGTACAAAAAATATAAAAGTCATGTCTCGTTCTGTTTGTACATGCTAAAAAATTGCTATTCGAGTGGTGTTAGAGCTCTTGACTAATATTGCAGATAGGTCGATATTGATTAATTTCGTGACTAGTACCCACATTGGCTGTGCAGCCGTGAGTCTCATGTGATTGCTAGCATATGCAAGCTATTTCAAAAATACATTCACGTGATGATCGACTGCCTAAGGTTCCTGTTAGAAACACCTGGCTTTGACAGCTACCAACGTATGGGATTTCGCCCTCCTTATGGTATCGCCTTTCTTAAGCCATAGCTAAGGACCTTTATGTGTGTGTGCGTGTGCGTTTCTTTTTTTCATCATACACCGTACTGGCACAAGACGACGGCTTTTTATTGTATTATGCCACCTATGCCACGTGAGAACAAGCTGGTTTTAGGAAAGGTTACACGACAATGGACCACAGCCACGCTATCAACCTAGTAATTGAGAAGTACGCGGAATATAACAAACCTCTTCATATGGCGTTTATCGACTACGAGAAAGCATTTGACTCCATAGAAATGCAAGCAGTTCTAGCAGCTCTGTGTCGACAAGGGGTACCTGGCGTATACGTGAAAACCATAAACAACATATACAAAGATTGCACAGCCACACTACTCCTCCATGAGAGAAGCAGAGAAATCCCGATCGGGAGAGGTGTGAGACTGGGAGATACAATATCCCCGATGCTATTCACTGCATGTTTAGAGGAAATAATTAAACGTCTAGACTGGGAAGACAAGGGAATTCGAATAGACGGAGAATATCTCAGCAATTTAAGATTTGCAGACGACATTGCACTCTTCAGCAATGACGGGGACGAACTACAAAACATGATTGATGACCTAAACAGGGAAAGTATTAAAATTGGGTTAAAAATGAATAGGCATAAGACGAAAGTTATGCTCAATAGCCTAGCTAAGGAACAGGAAATTAAAATCAACATTGAACCCTTACAATGTGTAAGCGAATACGTATACCTGGGACAGTTAATAACAGGAACTCCTAACCAGGAAAAAGAAATTCTCCGTACAATAAGGATGGGCTGGAGCGCATTCGGAAGGCACTACGAAATCATGACAGGAAACTTAATGCTCTCACTAAAGCGAAAAGTATTCAATCACTGCATTCTCCCAGTACTAACGTACGGTGCAGAAACGTGGAGGATAACGAAAAAAGTAGAGATGAAGCTAAGGAGCGCGCAACGTGCAATGGAAAGAAAAATGATAGGGGTAACGCTAAGAGATAAAAAACGAGCAGAATGGATCAGAGAACAGACAGGAGTAGCAGATATTATTATATCAATTAAAAGGAAGAAGTAGACCTGGGCAGGACATGTCATGAGGAGGAAAGATAACAGATGGACAGTAAGAGCGACGGAATGGATACCAAGAGAGGGAAAACGCAACAGAGGCAGGCAAAAGGTTAGATGGAGCGATGAAATTAAAAAGTTTGCGGGCATAAAGTGGAACCAACTCGCTCTGGATAGGGTGGATTGGAAATCGTTGGGAGAGGCCTTCGTCCTGCAGTGGACCTGAGCAGGCTGATGATGATGATGATGATGATGATGATGATGATGATGATGATGATGATGATGCCACAAACACACCTTCAGCGTGTTTCTGACGAGAGAATTGAAGCTCGTATTTTTCTGAAGTGTCAACGTCAAACGATCCCATGTTCAGGAAAAAAAATCGGCTAGAATACTAGAATGCCTTTAGCAGTGTTGTTTGTGGCGGCCGTGCTAAAACTGCAACTTGCATACAATGAAATCTCGAAGTGCGGCACCATGGATGCAAGGGAATACTGGAGTGCGTCAGAATCTAGCAGGTATCCCTCAAAACTGGGGTGTCCAGAGAAGTTTGGCTGGCAGCTATCTCTATCAGGTAGCTCCTGGTTCTTTCATTAAAGAATGAAAATTTGACTCCTGATAATTCTGCTGCGTTACACCATTTATCAAAACGCCAATGTTTGCTCACCAACCACTACATTTATAGTTAATGTACATGGTCAGCAAACCCTCTCCGACAATTTGCGGTCCGCTTCAAATTTCCCCGATTTGGTACCTACAGAAAATGATCAACCAACTACAGGGAGATGTAATGCGGAGGAACGAGACTGGCACAAATATCTTTTGTTTCAGAAACGCTTTATTTCTGAAACATTGCGTGTGCTTTGACGACACTGTGAGTCTTAACGCACAAATATCCCTATAGGTTGTACCGCCTGAATTTCGATGGTGGTATCCACAAGAGAAATGGTATAATTTCGAGTTTTACAGCCTTACTTGATTTTTCAAAGCAATTCACCTGAGTAAAATCACTTGTCCAGTTGGGACGCTTACTCTCGCGCTGCATTTGAAAACGCTGTTCCAAAAAATTATTGACCCGCCCCCACCAAGCTAAAGTTCCGTTTCTGCATCAAAAATCTGTGGGAACATAACATACATTCGGGAAAACGATACAAACGGAACGCCAGCACCAAGTAATAATGTGAAAATTTCAGGCTTGGCAACAAGACAGCGAACAACGACGAGAACCTTTCAAGGATCAGGACAAACACCACCTTTGCCCAGAACATGCCTGATAGCATGATTGAGTTGTTCGAGGAAGCACAATTTTTGGTGTCAAGCTGAAGGCCATCGCTGGCAAGGCAATTCAGAACTTTATCCAGCATTGCAGGTGCCGCAAGGAGGTTGATAACAAAAGAAACATTTTATCGCTAGCACATGCAAGTGTCCGCCGCGGTGGTGCAGCGGTTATGGTACTCGCGTGCCACCCGAAAAATGCGAGTTCGATCCTGGCCGCGGTGGTCGCATTTTTGATGTAGGCGAAAATGCCGGAGGGCCGTGTACTGTGCGCTGTCAGTGCACGTTAGAGAACCTCAAGTGGGCAAGATTTTCAGAGCCCTCCACTACAGCTTTTCTCTTCTTTCTATCTCTTTCACTCCATTTCCCCTAAACCCACGGACGCTTAGCCGTGCTCCCTACATGGGCTGCAGCAATTAGCGTCCTTTCCTAACCGAACTACAATCATCATCATCATCTGCTGGGTCACAGCGCAGTTTCTGAAGTGTAAAGTGATGATGCGACTTTTAGGGGGGGGAGGGGGGGGGGCGAAGCTCCTTACGCCGTGGGTCGTTCCATCCTTTGATGTTGTCCCTTGTAGCCACCTCGCGCCGCCGGAATGCTCGCGCTCGTCCTCGGCGCGTGCCTCCCGGCGCGCGAGCTCTCTCACTCTTCCATCTGCTGTCTTGTGAGAGAGAGAGAGAGAGAGAGAGAGAGCGAAAGGCGCGCGTTGACTATGGAAACGCTCTTTCTTCGATGAACACTCTACGAGCTCGCAAAGAAGGAGAACGCGCCCTCACCCGCGAGAGACAAGGTTGACGCAGGCAGCGTCTTCTAGCGAGTTTCTTGATTGAAAACTACCGACTACTCGCGCTGGAGAACTGTTCACCGGCCACCCATACATATATATAGGCTCTGGAGTGCCGATGGGGAGATTTCACTTGTGCGTAGTTGAACCATAAGGATTCGTAGCGTGCGCGTTAACTAAATTAATCCGGAACTCGGCACGATCTACGATGAACCTCAGGAGCATCGCCCACTCATCATCATTCACTCCGTGGATATGCGTGGATTTTTTTTTTTTTTTGCTGTAATCTCGTACGCCGCTTCCTGTGCGCGAGATTTCGGCCTGCGCCAAGGGTACAATCTTCTGGCGAAGAACTTTATGAAGACAAAATTAGCGTCCGTAAGTTTCTAGCGCAAGGCTACAAAACTTGCCACATTCAAGCGAATAACATTGTGCCAGCCATGTGCTCCCGATTTCCACTAAAATGAATCCATTTGCTGCCACAATCGAGAACACCACGAAATAATAATGGACAATCACAGCGAAAAGTCCAGTTTGATGACCTTCAACAAGCGGAGGAGTTGAGCTAGTTGGCGCCCCGCCGCGGTGGTGTAGTGGTTATGGCGGTCGACTGCAGATCCGAGGGTCGCGGGATCGAATGCCGGCCGCGGCGTCTGCACTTCGATGGAGGTGAAATGTTGAGTCCTGTGTGCTGTGCGATGTCAGTGCACGTTAAGGAACCCCAGGTGGTCGAAATTTCCGGAGACCTCCACTCCGGCGTCTCTCGTAATCAGAGCTCGTTTTGGGACGTTAAACCCCACAAATCAAATCAATCATCATCATCATTTGGGCTAGTTGGCGGCCGCCACTGTTGAAAGGAAAAGCTTTCAAAGCGCCAACGAGAAACAAGAAAGGAAGAAAATGAAGTTGAAAGGATTTTAATGATTTTACGTTCTTAAACGAGTCAATGTACCGTGGAACGTACGCGGAATGAAACCTCGAGTGCTTAACCTCATCTGCCTCTTATTTCTGTGACTACAAGAGCGAAGCAGAAAGAAAATAGAGGAACACTGTGACGATTTTGGAGCATGAATGACACGCGTAGTATAGGAAGTAGGACGTTCGATGTGACAGCATCCGAACATCATTTGCCTCATAAGACGGTCTCATAAGGGGAGGAAAAAGGGTGGGGGGGTTAACACACGACACACCAGCACATCTATGATATGATGCGCACGAAGGAAAGCTACGCTTCTTGGCCATGCACTACCGTATTTTGAATTCTGTGTGACGTGTCACTGACGTTCTTCTCTACAATAACACAAGCGATAGTACACAAAATAATGGAGCTCGCCGTTATCGTCGTCCCTGCGAGATGCTAAATGAAAAGTTATGCTGGCCTCAGGAAGCAAGGCATTGTGTACATGGGGCTGGCAGCGGTGCAGAAAGGAACATATTCACGATAAAGACAAGTGTAGTTGTGGCATTTCTTGCAGCAATGATCCTCTTAGGCTGCAGCACATGCTACGGTGTTTTGTCGTGGCCTGAGGGAAAAATTCACGACCATTGGCGAACGGGACCAACCAAGTGATGACGAAAATTTTTTATGAATATCATGAGTGTCCAGGAGCAACTATGGCTTGTCCTGGTTCTACCAAAGTCAGTGTGCCAGACTACAACTCATTTCTCGCTGCAACGACGCCATAATACATTCCGAAAATGAAACTTCTGAAAAGAAGCAGGTTGCTTCGAAATTGCTGAAAATGGTGTATTTCACAAAATGCCGCTTTTCCTTAATTTGCGCGACAGCGGAATCAATATATGTGAATTCCCAAACCCTGCCTAAAGATAACTGGACACTATTATCCCGTTAATAATGAGAAGCGGGTAATTTGTTTCAGCCATATATGTTCCACAGAACGCCGAATATGTATACCAAAGGTCGAGAGTCGTACATGTTGACTCACAGAGAGTACTTGAAAGCTGTACATATTTCAATACAACGTCCCTACGCGAGCTTTGTATAAACTTCCGCACCCCTAGCTCCTTAGTGCTCAACCTAACAAAGAGTCTTGCGCTTGAGCAGCTTGAGGGTGCAATCCTTCGAGATGTTAAATGTCAAATGACGTCTTATGCGATGCAGCAGCGCGCTAATTGACAAAGACCATTCTTGGGGAAATTCACAGCTGGTTCAGAGAGAGCCCAAACATGCAAACTCTTCGGCAAGTGAGCATGCTCGAAAGTTCACTTGCCTTCTTTCGTGGAACGGCCGTCTTGCACCACATGTGCGCTAACAACAAGACATATCTAATGCTTAATGCATATCTTTAAATTAAGTGAAGGTGTTGTTCCAGAAGATCTTTATTGTGTGTGAAATAATACCGCAAACCAGAAATATCAATTAGTATCAATGGAGAATATTCATGCATATTCTCGTGTCTCAAGTAAGACTATTAGATAAATGGGCATGTCATGCTATGAACCAAAATTTCATGGAGCGTGCCTGTTCCGGGAGATTCACCATGAATCATGGGTCCTCTTTTAAATGTATAATGGAATTATAACTAAATATGTATGCATATTCACCTAAAACCATCGTAGTCTGCCACCAACGGGGAGACTACGAAGACGTTGGTGAAAATGCAAAAGAGATGTTCATTTTCGTCGTACTAGTTCTTGCCACGGATGAGCGTGAAGCGTTTTGTCTGACATGTTTCCCGCAGTAATGTGCTCTGCATATTTCGATACTGTTACGGTGGGTGTATCCATGATAGCAATCATGGCGACAAAGAAAACGTGTGCATGATGATACTTACGGTGCCCACACCGTTTTTACTGCAGTTGACACGCTAGTGTCTCGCTTTAATTCCCCTACACCTTCCCCCCTTTATGCCGGATCGTCAATAAAGTTGTTTCACTCACTCACTCACTGAAGTTGACTAGTTCACGAATGTTTGAGGCGTTTGCAGACATTTATTTGTGGAAGAAAAGCAGGCTAGCAACCGAGTTGATCGATGCCACAGTCTCCGTGCTTACAACAAACTCTCAGAAATACTCGCACTGATCAGCAACATTTAAGAATGCGCCGCGAACACCCATACAATCATCGCACGAAGAAATTAAATCTTGTGCTCTGAACCGCTCGTTTCCTGCTTCATTGACCAACACTACTGGTCCGACCGTAGAGCGTGCTTCAACCCCGTCCCGTGCATGATCTTCCAGCTTCCTCGAAGAGCTAACAGGCAAAGCCTCCTCATCACGCGGCAGCAGGAGCCAGAGAAACCAGAATAAACGATATCACAATGCTTTGCTACAAAAACAGCAGGTTGTCCCATAATCGAGAGTAGATATAAGGTTTACATGGCTACTGGTAAAGCAAACTGTTTTGAGATGGCATGCGCGATATTTCTGAGGAGGTGACAACGAACCTCATTCGAGTATGACTGCTTAGTTGCAAACCTCGCGCGCGATAAAGACGCCAGACGGGCGTGCTCGAAACTTTGCACCCGACCCCAGCCGTAATCGTCGGTCTGCGCGTCGGAGCTTCGAGGGTCGGTTGTCCTGCCGTTAGCTCCTGACGTTTAAGGATGTGAAGTGTACGGTGTTTGTACCTCCCGTCGGTATTGCAAATGGCAATAAAGATTCAGCGTTCTAGTCATTACTGTTTTGGGGATGTTTTAGTGAAATATTAAGGACTCGGAAGCATTCTTTTTGTCAATAGTTTGGCCAGTAACTGGCGATTAAATGCGGTCATCTAGCAAGGGTAGCGCGACAGGGGCATAAGGGTTCCTAATTTTGACTGGATGCCCCGATCTTCTCGCTTGGGCGCCCGTATGTTCCCGCGTGTGTGCTCGGACAACGGCTGCGAGTTTTTGCTCCAGGCCACTTGAAAATCGCAGACAATGGAAACTAAAACCATGGCAAGCTTATCATGAATAAGAGACACCGTTGCTATTCTACAGGGTGTTCTTGTGCCAATCATTTTGGAAAATGGCCTCTCTTTTTTTGTTCGCTGCTCACTGCTTTGTTGTCTGTCTCAAGAAATGCATTACTAGTCAGCAACGACTTGAAGAAAGGATATTAATGCACTAACTGTCGATTGCATGTTAATTGGGAGCATTTTATAATACTGTTGGCACAGACATGTAACCTTTTTTGATGTGCCGGTCATCTAAATCTTTATCTTTTTTCATTGGAGTTTACTGCCTTCAACAAGCTTTTAGTGATGTGCGACACGTGGAAACGTTAGACGCAAGGAACGACTTTATTTATGTAACAACCTAATGAAACCATGTGAGTGATTCACAATGTATACACGTGTGGGCACACCGGCACACACAGACTAACAATGTTCATGCTGGAACCTATGAATCTTTGTTGACGTATGCTTAAAAGCTGCTGTATTTCACCTGGGGAAGTGTTCAAGTACAGATTGAGATGGTTGCATTAGTCGAATTGCCTTTAATCGTTATAATGTTTCGTAGTTAAAATTATTTCACACACAGTGATTTGATATGAAGGGTCTAATTTGTGTAGTTGTGGTAAAAAGGTTTTCTATTCATTGTTCCGTATGACGGCGAATTTTAAAGAATAAATTTCATAGTGTTAACATTTTCTTATGCCTTTAGCAGGCGAGGCTGGCTATATCTGGAAATTCCAATCACAGAAAAATGAAAGAAGTTTTTGGGGCTATGATTTCACTGTTTATTTCGTAACCAAACATAATAAGCACCTCCTCCTTTTGAAGCTTTACAAAATGTCACGCATTTATATTGCACCACGACATTGTAAAGAAAGGAATCACTTAAGAAACAGGCTTCAGCAGCTCGATGAGACAACAACTACACTTGTTTCTTAGATATAAAGAATAACGTTTCGGCCACACAAAAGAAGTTGTGCTGAGTACATACATCGATGTCAGAGAAATAGCGCAAACAATTAGCAGGAAAGAAAGGTTCAAAACATGTTAGTTCAGTTTAAATGCTGTTGCAGAGCATATAAATACTCACACACAACTAGATATGTTATTGTAGTGCCCTCGGCCTGCAAAGCGAATCAGCTTGATGCGTCATTGGCGTGCTGGAACAAGGCTTGGTGAGCAGTTCTTAAACTTTAGAACGTTACGTCGAGTTGATTGCTAAAAGACCGGTGAAAAATGTGTGTCGACTCAACTTCACGCTCCTGTGAGCACCAACATTCATTAATTTGTCACCCTCGTTCATTCTCTCATTTATGTCGTTTTCGTTAGCTCTCGCTGCAATTGTGCTTTCCGCAAGCAAGCTGTGGCGTCGTAGTTTCCGGCCCATTGACGGAAATCTGCTTACTCTTGGTTACTGAGAACCTGTTCCGTGCACCATCACCGACATCGAGGTTATGCAGTTGAGTGCCCTCCGTAGGCGGTTGGCACCTCGAAGTCGTGACCGACAAAGATCCTCCTTGTTTAAACCACAAGGCATACAACTGCTGCATTTACTCAGTACTAAAATATGGGACAGTAAGTTGGAGAACAACACGGATTATCTCAAAGATGTTGAGAACCTTATAGGGTTACCAGAACTACTGCTTGGTTACTGCGGTGGTAGCCAGTGCAATAAGATTCCCTAAATATGAATTCAAGTGGCTTACTTTTTTCAAATATAGTAATGTGAAATACAGCACATGGACAATAAAAAAAAACAAGTGACCAAACTCAGAGCCTGAAAATTGCAACGCTGCGGCCCCTGTCCCAGAGACCGCTCCCCCTGGGCGCGGTAGCAGAGTATACTTGTGGCAAACCATGTGTTCAGGAAGAGTTGGTCGCCATATAGCCGCTCAGCTTCGAGGCCTAATTTCAAATGGTGCCTGCAAAATTTCCGCTACGCTGAATAATGGCTTTCATTTCATGTAACCCCATATTATCAACCAGCAATAGTTTCGTGAATTCTCAGCAAAGGCAAAATCTCGGTCTACTTTTGTAATGGTCTAGCGCGGTAATTGCGCCGGCAGTATTCCTAGTGTAATGAAGAAGAAGATGAGGAAGCCAAGCAAGCAAGCAACAACATTATATAATGATCTTCTATCTTTGAGGGATATATTGAGTAAGGTGCGTGAGTAATGGCTTTAAATTCACAGAAGCGATAGTATCAATTGTTTTTGCGGTCTCGTTGTGTTGTAACGGTTGCCCTGCACAAGGGCCCAATAAAACGCGCTTCGCATCGAAGTTTAGGTACAAGTAAGTAGTGAAATACTGGACTATCAGTTACATTTTTTCCAAATATTTAGTGTGAACATCATCTTCGAATTATACCTTGATTTTTCTTCTAAGAATGATCCACTAATACGTTTAGGGTGGAAGACTAACTAGATTTGTGCTTTATGTTTGTCTTACATTCCAATAGTTTTAAACACCGTCATCTCTATGACAAATAATATTGTGTCATGATAGTGAGTCTGAACAAATAATGACATAGGTATGTAATTTCTATGTACAATTTGATTGGCCTGCTCATATTGCCTAATTAACAGAATGATGCACCTCTTTGTCTTGCAGATACGATGATGACGTGCCTCCTTCTCTGCTGTTTGCTGATCGTGCAATGTTGGGCTGCCAATGAAGGTAATAAGCGGTGATTATAGCAATTTTGCGCTTAATAAAACCAGGGCACTGTTATCATGACAGATGTCTCCATTACCTTTATAATGTATCACATACTAATCGTGCTCGATATGCAATTTTGCCGCCCACAGCATCAACTCCGACATACTCCAATGTAAAAATGCGTTGCTTGTGATATTTCCGTTGCAACGTTTTATTTGAGCCCTAACCCGTAAAGTGAGACGCGCCCCTTTCTTCTGCATAAAGATATATCAATTTTATCTTCGGACCACTTAAGGACATCACTAAAGATTATTGCTCAGCACAGTAGCCACGGTTGCCCTGGGTTAGGAGTAATAGGAGTTTAGTTCCCACTAGCCAAATCTGCGATAACGCGAGCTCGTTCGCATTAGATCTCCTATAAGCTTGATCAGCTTCTACGCCCAAGCTGTCTTTTTGCTTTTCGGGCTCTTACCTATTCACAATGGCCTTCCCAGTTAATTCCCAGTCCTGTGCTTAAAACAATTAAAAGTAATGAAGCAAGCCAGAAGTTAAAGAATGCCAAAATTAACTGTCTGCAGAATAATGACAATCATAGGTTCATATCAAACAAAGTCGGCAGATCCGCTGCAATGTGGGAGGGGATGTCATACCACGTAGCCAGCGAGGAACTGTCTATGCCACATTGTTTTGCACTGAGTCAATCGACGTGCTTCTGTGAACAGTTTCATTGGGCTTATCAAGCATGTCGGCATCACTTTTGCAGCTCATAGCAGGACGTAACTTTAGAGTTCATTTTCAAGCCCAGCCGTCAATATCATTCACGTGAACTGTAACTACAGTGTGCTCAAGGACATACCTAAAGGGACGTTCAATGGCACGTTCCTGAGTTCTGGAACGCTGCTAGATGAAGGTTTTCTGAGTCATAGGAGCACTTACGTGAGGTTTAATAAATTATTTTATGAGCGAATAGCCAATATTACAATGAAATTGACGCCGGAGAAGTACCAACCATGAAGGTGGTTGGTAGCCACCGCCACAACTGTCCCTGCGATACGTTTGATAATACGTACTAGGTGAGTCGGTCGTTGTACGACACTTTCATGTGTATTTATGCTTCTGAAGTTTACCAATGGTTGAAAAAGTAAACGTACGACAATTTAGGCGGCCGGATGGCCCGCCCCTAACGACGCTGCTATTTCGCTTCGCGCACTCAGGTAGAGATTGCTTTGGGTGTCCTTAAGCTTCCCCCTCGTTGTGGGTCCCGCAGCCCTCTTCCCCCGTAACGCTTGGTCCTTTTACTTTCTTAGCCGTATGCAGTGGGAGAAAGATGAGTTTAAGATATATCTTTATATCTATCCACTCCAGAGGCGGCACCAGCAGTTGGAGAAAAGACAAAGAAACATATCGCAGCCTATCCACGAAGTGAATGATGATGAAGGAGCTTGCTCCAGGGGTAAATCCGGTAAACCGTAAATACTCTCTGAATCTCCTCAATAATCATCATATAAAGAAGTGACACGAGAGTTGTATCACGTGGTCGGAGCCGCTTCGAGGTCTGCTTGTCGACGCTTCCACGCCGCTTCTGCTTCGCGGGCTCTAAGCTCGGGAACCGCTTGTCTTTGAGCCCGCTTAGCCATCTCCTAGTCATCTCGCATGGTTTTACGATGACTTCGAGATCTAGAGGGCGAAAAATTACAAAAATATTGGAGATGTGTTTTTATGTGTGAGACTCTATGGCTAGTGTACGATATACGCTTACGCGATGGTGACATTTGTTTTCCTTCACTTATCTCCTTTGCTGGCTTTAACACATTGTGCATTTAAAGCCGTCCTCGCTTTGCACTATCTTGTCGCTTCGTTTTTATACATTATCAGGCAACAGGCGCCTATATTGCCTATCGGCTCTCATTTAGCTTGGCCATCTCAACACCTGCGCCTCTCTTCGAAACTTTAACTAAGGCAAACGCGACGCTTCCGCTAAAA
>JABSTT010006182.1:0-14125 GCA_013339685.2 Hyalomma asiaticum | reverse complement strand
CTCAATAATCATCATATAAAGAAGTGACACGAGAGTTGTATCACGTGGTCGGAGCCGCTTCGAGGTCTGCTTGTCGACGCTTCCACGCCGCTTCTGCTTCGCGGGCTCTAAGCTCGGGAACCGCTTGTCTTTGAGCCCGCTTAGCCATCTCCTAGTCATCTCGCATGGTTTTACGATGACTTCGAGATCTAGAGGGCGAAAATTACAAAATATTGGAGATGTGTTTTTATGTGGAGACTCTATGGCTAGTGTACGATATACGCTTACGCGATGTGACATTTGTTTTCCTTCACTTATCTCCTTTGCTGGCTTAACACATTGTGCATTTAAAGCCGTGCCCTCGCTTTGCACTATCTTGTCGCTCGTTTTTACATTATCAGGCAACAGGCGCCTATATGCCTATCGGCTCTCATTTAGCTTGGCCATCTCAACACCTGCGCCTCTCTTCGAAACTTTAACTAAGGCAAACGCGACGCTTCCGCTAAAATGTTCAGGAGGACGCCATTTGCGTACTCCGCCGCGTCCACATAGACCATGTCTCTGAAACTACTGTATATTTTGTTGAGAGCTCTCGCTCTTCCGAGTCTTCTATCTTTATTAAACTCAGGGTGCATATTTCTAGGGATTGGGGGGGGGGGGGGTTTAGATATATTCCCTAATTTTCCTTGCGTTATCTTTCCGCAGTCCTTGCTGTGCGGTATAGGTCATTCCTATGCCGTCTAAGATATCTCTGCCCCGTCAAACTCTGTGTTAGTCTTTCATATTGCGCCACCATCTTGGCCTGAATAAGTTCGTCTAGGGTATTGTGCACGCCGAGTACCAGAAGCTTCTCATTTGATGTGTTTGTCGGAAGTCCAAGACTTCCTTATATGCCCTTCTAATCATGAATTCAATCTTGGCTTTCTCCGTGGCGTACAACTTAACGTAAGGAACCACAGATACCATACGATTGATTATGAACGTTTGTACTAGTCGGATGAGATTGTGTTTTTTGAAATCAGTGTTGCAGTTTGATATCCGCTTTACTAGCCTGATTTTTTGCTGAACACTATTATCCAGTAGTCTGCGAACCCGCGAACCTCGTATGAGCCGCCGAGTACCATAGCCACTAAAGCACCATGGCGGAGCTGAACATTCCTTTCTCAACACAGTAAGATAAAGAAACTTACTTTCACATGGACAAGTTTAAAAATGGCCATTTTGATCTGAGTACTCTCAAAACTCATCGAATTCTTCGAGGAAGCGTACGTGTAGTCTTCTCTGCATGTACACCGCATGTGTAGGTGCCTCGGTCATTGACATCATGGTAAGCCGTTGGTTTGATTGAAGGCAGAGAGCCTATCGTCACGTGGTGAGTGCCGACAGGAGGTTTGAGCTACTGCAGATCGGCAAGGATGATCCCTTCCTAAAGATGATAAAGAGATGGATTTTCGCGCTCTTAAAATTTATGACATGCAATTTCTTTATTGCCCATGAGTCAGTGTGACTTCTCCACGGCTTATTTTCGACACGCTGAATGGTCAAGCTATATTGCTCTTTAGAGATATGCAGATAAATCGTTGTCCAGTGTGCATGGACGCAAAGCCAATCACTTACTTTCCATCTGTTACGAACGCTGCACAGTATATCTAAATATCATTCAACATACATCGTATTGTGAATAAAATAACCTCTGAAAGTCAATGCAGAATCGAAGTTACATGACGTTCCTCTCACACTGCCGGACCGCGTTCGCGAAATTCCCGTGCATGCTCTCGGCTCTGTTGCTTGAGCAATGCTTGCGTTAGTGAACGAAAACTCACCTTTGTCACCTCACTCAGTGCTTCCGTGTGCACCGCCCCTTGTTGATGTCAAACAAGCTGCGCGGCCAGAATAAAAATTATTAAGACGAGGTAAAGCAACTGAACCGACACTCGTCTTTCCTGCTGTCGCACCACAGCACGACATGCAATGTCTACCGCAAAGCATAGAAATGTGCTTCCAAGCTGCGAAGATGTCACAGCTCGCCCAGTGCCTCCTGCTCGGCACGAAAATGCTACTGAAGCCGGCATATTTGAAGCTGACTTCGACACAGCGAGAGCCATAGAGTTTCATACTATGTAAGTAAGAAACTCTATGGTGAGAGTGGACGACAGCCTATCGGGCCCATCTAAATAGCGGCGAGCAATTCCAATGCACGCCCTGAGTGCAAGTACCCGGAATATGTGGGGACGGTGCTTTTTGACAACGCATCACGTTGCATGACACAATGACTTATTCGGAAACTCCTGCTTTTTTTTTCTTCCGTGCACTTCGGCACCTACTTAGTAATTACCAACAGCCCCTTTATGTGATGTCTGAGCATGTACTGGTAAAGAGCAAGCCTTTCATGTAGTGCATGGCAATAAGTGTGCCGCAGCTTAGGCTTATCGAGGAGAGTGTCCATGGCGTGCTGAGTTATTCTTTTCATGTATGTCGCAGACAAGATCTCACTGCTGTAGCAGCTCTTGAAATAGTCTACAATAAGCCTGACTGCAAATCGCACTGACTATGAAGAGTTTGAGAGTGGTGGTAATGACGTGTAGGCACTACGTCGACTACACATCAGTCACTTCAGCGAGAAGGATAGCTTTTTTTGCGACAACTGCTTTTTAAGTCATACAGAAAAAAAACGGTAGCGTCCAGCTTACGCTGGTAACAGGGAAAGAATGTTGGTGTCTCACAACTTGCCACATATTACGACTCGGAAGGGCTTCTTTAGGTACAGGGACATATAATATGCCTGCGCCTTTCAATCACACCGCCCTTACCACACAGATAGTCTGCATCCAAGTACCCTTCAGGCATTCTTTCTTGCCCTTTAGACAACATGGCGCAGGACCTGGTATTGTCCCGCTGACGAATCCCTGCGCTCCACTACCAACGAGCATGAACGTGATACCGGCACGCGGCGGGACGAAGTTGCGATGCTCATCTTCATGAGCGTCAACCGCACACATCAAGATTCATTCCACCGGTGTTCTCCCGGCACTTTGTCCAAAAAATTCGCCACATCGTTTAACGTACAAGTTATTTATAGTATAGGCGAACTACCTGAAGTTGACAGCGGCACATAAATGTGCAGCATTTTCTTCGTAGCAGATGGCCGCGTGTCTTTAGGTTTGTAATATTGTAATCACGAAGGGATGGATAGTTCACAGAGGGTTTTCAACAAGATATTGATAGTTTTTTGTCTTGTACACCGGAGATATGAAAAATTAATAAAATATTGACTATGCATTCTCTCCTTATACTACTCTACTGGCGTAGCAGTGTATTCCTGACGTCCTCTTTAGCGCTTCATATTGCCGCGAACTCTCAGAAGGCCTGCGAAAGAGCACCAGTGAAATACTTCTTCCCGTCAAGGAAGGCGACCCAGCACGCGTGTCCAGATAGAGGATCAACCTACTGCTGCTTGCGCCGCATGTTTCAGCTCAATACCAGAGGCTCTGAGATCGAGAAATGAGCCTATTGCAATGCGGCAATGTCGACAGGATACTGATGTTCCGCGTACGAAGCGTTCGCATATCAATAATTCTATCAGGTATCTTAGTGTCACTCTGTGGGGTACACCAGAGTTTTTAACTGCATCATCTTTACAGCGAATCTTCATGCGGCTGGGTTCTGGTGGATCGCCTCCGTGAACAGAACGACGCCTACCCCATAGTACACCAGTGTGTCGGTAGCGGAGACTTTGAAGTGCGTGGAGAGCACGGTGGATTGTTCGGGAAAAAGACGGAACGATGTGGACCAAGCGCAACTAAAGTTCAAACGTGTATTAGGGCAACTAAAGGTGACCTCATGCTAAGCAAATGTGAATTATGCGAAATAAACGCTCATCCTTTCGATTCAAACGTGCCAAATATATCATGTATTTAATAGAGCTGTATAAGGCATGTTTCTAGCCAAAACAGCATACGTCCGTCAAGTGACATCGACTGAGCGTTCTACAGCGTCTGGCCGATGCAACCACCACAGCTTCGCAGGGACTCATCTTCCTTCCCAGATTCGGAAAAGGCATAGAAGTCTTTAGTTGTGTTTTAATTTTCTCGGTCCGCATTTCTGTGTATATTCTCATAAACATCGTGTCCTCAACTTTCTGTCAATATACAACACAAAGACCTTTTAACAATAATTTTGCAGATTCCAAGCAAAGTTATACGAAAGCGTACGCTCGCCTATAATGATTAATTAGTGAGTCTATAAGACGGTGTACTTAAGTAAGCTGCTTTTCAAACCTGGAATTCTTGAGCATTTTCAATAACCAACGGAATGAGCGTGTTCTCTGAATTGCTAACAGTAGAGGCTAAAAATTCAGCAGTCTGCCTATCGTAAGCTCAGGAGAGGGCTGCGAATCCACCTTGAGCTACTCTGTTAACGATTTGACTTGGGCTTTTTCACTAGTTGTGCTACATACATGACATATCTTATTGATGACACCTTACTTCAGTGCGAAAGTACGTGTACCGTGCTTACGAAAATGCTGGAGAAGTCGGGAAAGGAACAAAACCGCCGGAGGACTCCTTCGTCAACCCTCCCATGCGGGTCCCAGATCTCCTTTAACACATGGCCGTGCCGGGCAAATATCAGAAACATTGTCTGCCGATTCTCGAAGCAATAAATGCATACGATAATGAGCACAATACATAATTTTTAGACGGCGGGCAGCACATTCCTCGAGCCATGTCGGTTTAGGAGCGAAACTAATTTGGCTGGTTGAGGTAGAAGACAACACCCCTGCCGCGAGTCGGGTCCCGCCAGCAACGCCGCCGCATGTATAGAACACATTTCAAACATAAAGATCCATCCAACCATCCGTCCATCCGTCCATCCGCCCGTCCGTCCGTCTATCAATCTGTCCGTCCATCCATCCATCCACCCACCTCCCACCTACTTACTTACCCATTTATCCATCCACACATCTATCCACCCATCCATGCATACATCCATCCATCCATCCACCCACCCACCCATCCATTCATCTATACTTCCATCCTTTCGCCTCCGCATTCCGCACATCTGGTGACCGCATTACCAACAAACGAAGGAGAGAGCGAAATGAGGTGCACAGGGAGGGAGATGCTTCCACTTCACCTTGCCCTATCTTTCGCGTGTTGGCGACGCGGTCGTCAAACAGTGCTAGATTACCATGTGATGGTCGAACGGCAGAGATAAGAGCGCAACAGAGCAGCCGGCTAAGCTATGTTGTTGGAGCAGCCAGCTAAGTTTTTCCTTCCGCTGCGTGATTAACACCGCCAGACCGCGATAAGCAGCGGGAACTTGGCGCCGTCGAGGAACTTTTCCCACCAAAACAAGCGTGTTCCTTCCGGCGCTCGCAGACGCATTTGCTCGTGACCGATGTGTGGCTAGGGCATTTCGAGTGTACCCGCCTGCTTTTTTCTTAATGCTTTCTACATATGTGGGGCATGACGGCGACTGCGAAAGCCACGTTCAAGTGTCCATAAAAGAGCGATCGCAATAAAAGCGCATTTTACCGGTGTAACAATTCTCTCCGTGTAAGAGGTTTCTGGTTTTTCATGGAATTAAAAACATATGCCGGCTTAAATTAGGTGGCCCGCATTCCATCGCTCCTATAGAGGCGACCATTTCCACACATTGCGGCTCATGTCAAGGACTGGCGTCGGGAACGTTTCCATGTGTTGCCTCATACGTCACTCATGTGGCAGTAATGATGGGGTTCTCCAACGCGTATAAGGAATAAGCACTTTTTTTCTGCATCTGGAAATCACGTTTCTAGATTGCACAAATGATTAGACATGTCAAGGCTGGCTACTTCGAATGGATCTCCAAATCATCATGTGAAACAGATTGACTGGTAGGGCTACTATATCTGCTACTACTGCCTTCGCGAAAAGGCAACCACAAACCGCAAGTTAAAATGCTTTCGTAGATAGAGCCTTCCGTAGCATGTCAATTCCCAACAAGCACAAACGGAAATATGAATTTTCATTTAGGACAACAGAAAACTAGGTATTCGCATAGGATAAATTTTAATTCTCTGGGACTTATATAACAGGTATGTGTCATCTTTACAGAGAAAGAACAGTTACTGGAGAACATTTTCAGGCCGTTTCTTATAACATAATTTTCTCATGTTGAGTGTTAAGCTGTGAGTAATAAATTTTCGAAAGGTGTTCTAGCATAAAATTTAGCAATATGGCTATCGGTTGTATATAATAGGAAACCATTGTACGGAAACTTCCCAGTTTCTCCAATTTTCTCCAGCTATTTTTTCATTGCGCTACATAGTAAATTGTGGAATCGTGCTCCCTCATTTATTTCATTGGCGACGAAACCGCCTTTCAGTGTTACAGGCAATGAACATTAACACACCATTATGCTTTTTATATACACCTGCCACACCCAATGAAATGGAAAAATATAAGTTTATGAGATCTTAATTCCCCAGATGACATATTATGGAGAGACTCTGTAGTGCATGGTTGGGAAGCTATGACCGACTGCGTTCTTTTTTTTCAAACTGCACGGACATCGACAGTGCATGGACTTATAAAATTTGCATCCATCGAAATGCGGCTGCCACGTCTGTGATTCCATCCCGTGACTTTCAGATTTCGAAAAACACATGTGGGTTCCCCTAATTTTCAAGGTCGAAGTTCCTGACGAATCTGCAAATCTATCTCTCAAGAATGTACGCGAGCGGGAGGTTAAGGAATTGAGAAATTCAATTTCAACTTTCATGCACTTTGTTCAGGCGTTGTACTCTGAGGCAGAATTAAAATATGCCTCTCGGATGAGCTCTATGAATACGAAATGAACCACGTGTTGCCTCAAACAGGGAGTTCTCGAAGTTATAATATCAAAATTCCATCTTTTCTGTTGAAATCCGTGACGTACACGTTCGTTGAAATTAGCATGATCCCTGTCAACGACCCTCGTGTGAAGGACGAGAACTACTATATAAGCAGCCTCGGCGCACCAAGCACAGTGAGCGTTTCCCCGCGAAACAAAGGAGCAACATGCAGGTTTTCCTCGTTTTACTCCTCGTAGGCGCTGTCTATGGAAACAGCAACGATCTTCCAGATGATAGCCCCAAGGAAAGTAATCCTCCTTGGGCCGACGAAGAAAAGTATGGCGAGTACCAAAATGCCATGGGGGTGAGTGTTTTCCTTGTCTCTGTAAGGCGTAAAATTATCCTTCAACGTTGTCGTGTTCTTGACACAATGTTGCTCCTCAAAAAAATGCTCCAGAAAATGAGGAGTTGTAGGTTATTCTGCATTTGCTTATTATACGTGCCTGCTACGGTAAGTGTGTAAGCACACCAAATTCAGAACAAGGGCCAGTGATGCCACTGCTCAGAACGTCGTATATCACTTTAGCCACCAGTTGAGACAGGAGTTCTTCTCGATTTAAACGTCACTGGTCTCCGTCGAAACGTTTTTATATACTCCTTCTCAGTATTGGTCAACCGTAAAGATGGAGGAGGAGGGTGCGTGGGCAGGAAAACGTCTGCCATCTTCGTATCCAGCAGTGTCGTAACTGGCAAATGGCGTACAAACGAGAGAGACACAGAAAGAAATGGGGCGCATGCAGCCGTGTAGTCCGGTGAAAGCAGCCGAAGGACCAGCGCTTGCGCATCCTTGCCACATTTCATCGTGCTGCTCGGTGGGAGCAAGGAGGGCGTGGCGAGAACTGAGTAACTAACGGCATCTAAATTTGATTGATCTGTGAGGTTTAACGTCCCAAAACTAGCTCTGATTATTACAGACGCCGTAATGAAGGTCTCCGGAAATTTCGTCCACCTGGGGTTCCTTAACATGCACTGACATCGCACTGCACACGGGCCTCAACATTTCGCCTCCCTCGAAATGCAGCCACCGCGATCGGAATTCGATCCCGCTACCTTCGAGTCATCAGCCGAGTGCCGTAACCTCTCGACCACCGTGGTGGGGCAAAAAGAAAAGCCGGCATGAAAAGTTACCAAGTGCGAGCTGCAGATAAACAGAATCAGCCTTGCACAAAAGTTGATAGCATCTTCCAAGGACGACACAGGTTCTGCCAAGGGCATCGGTCGCTTACAAAAGGCACCGACTTTCTTCGGATGCCAGTTAGTGGTAATATGCAGAAATGCGGCTAACGCAAGTCTCACCATGCAGTAATTAGCGACGTAAGAATACAAGCTACTTTCTAAGAAATTACCATTTACGCTTCGTGTTTACATGCAAACTGTACGCCAACAGTAACAAATAATCAAGGTATTACTGTACACACCGCTTTAGTAGTTGTGTCTGAAAAAACATTTTTTGTTTTTCTTTCAAACTACACATTGCGCACCATGCGCTAGTAATGCGAGCGCACTGGGCGACGCTTAAAGGAATTAGCTCTGGACAAAAGAGTTGAATTCAGTTGTGGCCAAGAGATGCCTGACATGTTTCCTAACCAATTAATACGCTTAAAATTTTCCGTTTTGCTATAGACACCCGTAAATCACTGCGCCTCACCACATGGGCATCTTCGTGCCCTGCATTTTTCTTTCGTTTCAGCTCCTGAGGGATTTTTTCCAGTTAATTTTCCCGATTGCACGCCACAGTGGCACATGCTTACGTAGCGGTAGCGAATGCTAGACGACGCGGCTGCATTTCGATGAAAGTGAAACGTTGAAGCCCGTCTACTGTGCGGCGTCAGTGCATGTTAAAAAAATCCAGATGGTCCCAAACAAATCTGCAGTGAACAAATGCTGTAATTGCAATCCTTAAAAATCTTGCTCCCATTACGAGAGCTCAGGGGTGCACAGATATGACTCGATATTTTTCAAATACAAAATAAATAATCTAAAATAATTACCACATCGACGTGAAGTCGCAATTATGGGCCGCTTCGCCAAAGAAACAATATTTCAAATATAGTCAGAGCATACAAAGCGAAATCTTGCTGAAATAGTCTCTTCCGTCGAACAAAATTCCCGAAGCAATGTGCTTCATCTTATGAAAAATGAATATAGGAGCTGAGAATGTGAATCTGAAAATTATCCAACACATGGAGCAAGTCAGGGCAGAAACATTGCATTCACTATTTGGAGACCGCCGTTTACACCAACCACATTGCGACTCTGCTTCTCATCAATCTGACTTTTCTAAAGAACAAATAATGTTAACACACTATCTTTAGTTCTTACATATTTCGCGCACTTAATTTATGGCGGTGCCGCTGGTAGACCCCAATCATTTGAGTTTATTAAACAAATGTATTTTGTGTTTTTAACGAGCCTTCTCAAGTCACGAAATGATACCGCTTAATCATCGCCACTAATTGTAGGTTTAGCCTTCTTAATTAAGTTTTTAGGCATGCCGCAAACGACGCTTTAAAATGGAAATACAGTAAAGCCTAAACTTGCGTAAAACATGGTACACGGCCCTGTGGTATTTCTGCCGGCATGGAAATTGCCAGCACCGTTTCTTGCTTGGACCAAACTCGCCACATTCGCGTCAGCGTCCGAGCACCATCGCCTCCGTACCACCGCTCCGGCCACAACGGTTCTCTTGATATAAGTGTTGCTTCGAGTGGCATAGCCCCATTGGCTCCCAGTAAGAAAAGAAAATGCATGAACGTCCCATATGCTTTAACTAGAGTAAGTTGTCTGCAAGCGCCTCTGTGTCCATAAGACGCGACTAATTCGTTTATTGGCATCGCTGAAGAAGCAATAGGCGCTGCAAATACACATACACATTGAACATATTTTCCCCTCGCGTGACAATGTCAGTAAAGGGACGTTATCGATTATCAAGACGATACCGAAAAAAAAAGGAACTCCGGCTCCCCTTAAAGTGTGGACAACCCCTCCCTCTCAGCAGTGCTATCAGTTTCTCAGATCTGGGTTGTCGTTGATAACAAGTATATATTAACCGATGCGCAGAAGGCATACGTCGCTCATGTGGTCTCCAATGTACGGCTGTCAGCACGGTTAACCGGAGCGCTCTGTCGCGGGGTCTGAACCACTTGGAGTGTGGCTAGCGCAGCGTAAGGGTGAACGCTGATCCCGAAATAATATTTATTTCCTTATTCAATAAGTAAACAATCACGTAAATATTATTTTCGCAGCAGCGCCTATCATTACACTGTGCTTGGCTCACTCCAATTGGTCCAGTCACCGCGACGGAGCGTTCCAGTTAGCCGTGCTGACGGCTATACGTTTGGCTATCAGCAATGCGAATTGGTAGTGTGACCTGTGCGTCAAGTATTGCTGTCTGGCTTTCGCACAAAATAATGAGTGCGAGCCGGCATAACAAGCAACACTCGTGCGGCAAAACGTAGAGTTTCGTCGAAGCGTGGTCACACATCCATTTTACTGAAATCACTTTAGCACAGCTAAGGCAGGAAATGCACTGAAATAGAAAAATCAGTACGACACAATAAAACAAATTCGCAATTGCAATTTACTGCGCTGAACGAAAGCTACGCAGTATTTTTTTTGCAGGAGCAAATTTCACATTGCGCGAAAAATAAGATAATACATTGCATCAATGGTAGCATTTGCTCTAATTGGTCTTGAGGTATTCTTAGCAGGAGAAAATCTTTTTAAATGCCACGTTCCCGAAATGTCATGTACCGTTAATGCACTTGTAATTCTAACATTGTTGATTTTTCGAAAATGGCGAAATCTATTTTTCGAAATCTTTACGTCTTGCGAGCGCTCAATTACACATCTTGATTCTTATGGTATCCACCCCATGCGTAAAGCAGGAATGACAAGTCATGAAACACAATGCCATGTCATTGCCTGGAAGAAAGTCAGAAACGTTGATATGTATGCCTGCGAAAAAATGTGATCAAAATTTACTCCGCCAAAGGCAATCATGATCACCTGAGTATGACGCAGCGAGTAGGCGAACTTATATTCAATGAATAATACGAACAGGTGATTTTGTACAACGTCATTATTAAAATGGCCGACACGTACGCTGCTTGCCACAGCCCGTCTTTATGTTCGCTTCAGCCGTGTGACATAAACTAGCATTTTCAGTCCGGCCTCTTGACTACCGTTTCTTGTTCTGCTTTCCATGGTATTTGAGGCAATTTTTTCTTGAATTTTTTTAAATAGTATTTGTAGACTATTTTACATAACCCCAAGATCGGCTCAATCCTAGCAGATATTTCGCACGGACATTTCCTTTGCGTAGCCAATTGATTTTCTGCCATGGGAACTTTTTATAATCGTACAAGGCATAACCTTATTAACGCGATCCGTCGGCTGTGTGTAGTGGAAAATAAGGAAAACAGAAATCAGTCATAACCCCTTGCTACACAGTGCCGGCGCCATGCAGTGTTATCTTCTTGAAGTTGTTCATTCTATGTTTCTCATTCCTTTGCAGGTAATCAACGAAACGAATGTGAAAATGTACCTGGCGTACGCTACTTACAAGAATTCTAGCGTCTTCGGTGATGACTTCTCGTGCCTTAGAATCAATATAACATAGTCATTTCGGGACAACAAATCATGCTTGGCTGATATGGCCTACAAGGACAAGACCGGGCAAACGTGAGTTCATTTTGTTACGAACTGTACAAAGGCACGTGCTGCACAAATGACAACAGTGTCGGTTTCTTTATAGCCTTTTATTTATCAGGGGCTGAGTTCTCAAAGCATGTCTTTCGTAAGAGATTTTCGCCATTTGTCGGCCGGCTTTTGTAATGATATATCCAGCGTCAGGAGTGGCTGCAACTTTCCCTTAGAACTTTTCTGTCCAAGTTATTTTGTACATACGGGTACAGTTCCTTCTTTTTTACCATGCACTGCAATGAGCAACACAGTTTGCTATGAACCAAACCTTTACATTAGTGCGTAAACGAGATCTTTGTAGTGCTTAAACCATTTGAATAAAAGCAACTTTTGGAGACAGCCTGCAGCTAGGAAACAATACTTTGTTAACCTTTGTGAACAACTAAATGCCTTATTTATTTATTTTTGATCCTACAAGAGGAATTTATACATCGCTCTAAAGGACTTATCATTCCTCGGTTCTCAGTTGCGAAGAAATTTGCGTCGCCGCATTTAACAAAGTGCAGCTTCATGTCCTCGTTCCCTTGGATGGCTTTGGTTGTCGCGGAGATTTGAATATACTGCTTCGAACATTGGCTTCATGGGACTTTTCATCATTGCTGTTGGGTAGTATATTGCGAGTCATGTAAAGCTGTTGCCTACTATGATGCACCGTAGCATGTATGTGCTCGCTAGGTCAAGCAGTAATATGGAGGGGTTTTGCAGAACGGGCCACAGCTGCTGACATGTGCCAACCTGAGAAATTAGAAATGTATGAGTGCAAGAATCATTGATGGTCACTTTTGCCATTAGTACTCCGGCTATATTTCCACTCGCTTGCTTCAGAGCTCCAGTGCCTTTAGAAATATCTCGGAAAGTGCATGTTACTGGCTTCCAGGGAGGGTACATGCCTTCTGTATTCTAATATCTAGCTTTCGAATTTCTTAAGGAGAGTTTACATAAAGAGGAATCTTCATGAAAATGTCAGGCCCATTTTCGCAGCCGTGCGCAGACACTCCACTATTCAAAAAAGCAATGAAAAACCTGCACAGAACGGCGAAATTCGCACTGCTATTTGCATTTGAGTAGGCACCCCTTCTGGGTGGAAATGGAATGGCGTTGTTTGTTTGCCCGCGTGAAAACTACATTAGAAACAATATATAATGTTTGTTGTGTGCAACCCCGCTTTAACGCTTATTGATAATGTTTTTCGGATGTTCCGGCTGGAGATTACAAGATTTTTTTCTTTGTTGGTAGTATCAGAACTTGCCAAAGCTCAATTAGCTCTTCCTTAAACAAAATAGGCATTTGCACTCCTAATGTGCGAATACTTCCCAAAGTTGGTATTTTCTTATGGGGAATGGCAGCCCGATGTATACTATTAAAGAGAGTAAATAATATCGATATGGAGGAGTACAATCGCCGTTAATAGCCCTAAAGGGCAGTGGCGAAAAAAAAAGGCACATGCGCATAGTGTCTTCCGTCCTGCGCTTGTCAGGGCACCAGCAAATATCACTGCGAAATATCGGCATTCCTAAATATTTGGGTTATGAGTGGCAGGTTGCCAGTGCCACAAAACTATGCAGACACTCCTTCGTGTATTGCGAGCTAACTTTTTTTTTCTTATGCCAGAAAGTATTAAACAGCGGCGGACAAACGCTGCTGTGTTTTCCGCGGTACAGACTATGGGAGTAATGATTTTTCCATGTGTGTTGCAGCGGATGGCCAATAGAAGGTGTGCGTCACATTTTAAATTATATTAATAGGGAAAGTGGTGACTAGTTTGAGTGCACACTGCTACGCGTACGTGAAAGCAGCATGTGCGGCTTAATGTAGGCATATTTGGATAGTATATAACGAGACTCAAGCCTTTAACATTGCTAGCGTTCACTGCGTCCAACCTCGATAAGGAAAGTAATAAATTCGAACCATTGATGGCTCTTGCTTCTCTGTGCGTAACTGGTGACACACCTCGGTAAAAAGCAGTTTCTGTCATTTAAGTTGTCACTTCAAAGAAGCTTTTTCACAGACAAATGAGGGAAACAGACTTACACATAGATTTGTCTGTGCGAGATTCTCTGCCAGGAACGTGTTTTCGCTGTCCAGAGATGAACTGGGACATTAACTTACGGCGTTATACAGAAAGGTGCGGGTCTCCTGCTCAAGAAAAGCAAACTAACTGCGATGAAAAAATGAATACTACGGTTGTAGTAGTAAAAAAAAACTTGATGAAAAACGTTGACGAAATACCGGAAGTGGGTTTCCTTAAATCTGAACAAACTGCTCAAAGTGTAAGCCAGCATTACCCAATGCGGTATCAGTACGGCTGAATATTCTACCAAAGTTAGTTTCACTCAGGTCATTGGCTAAATGCTATTCGTTTTTGGAGTTCACATTTTGAAGCAATCACTAGTGATTCGCGACAGGTTTCACGATACACCGGCCACGAGTATTCCTTATCAGCTAGCTCTCTTCATGATGCGCACGTGTAGTGAATAGAATGAATAGCTTCTTTTGACAGCACACGTTGACATACTCGACACGAAGGCCGCTGATGTACACAGATTGTTCACTTTTCAACGTAGTGTA
>JABSTT010006181.1:0-14336 GCA_013339685.2 Hyalomma asiaticum | reverse complement strand
ATTAGAAAAGTGCATCAATGTGCCACTTCTGTTTGTTTTCATGGTGCTCTCAGTGATCTGCACATTTTTTTTCTCGACTTGTGAGAGCCAAATTACTGAGCTGTGAAGATCAAGATTTTGGAAAGGAAGTGGAGACTGTGATGGAGATACTCAGAAATGCTGAACAAATGATTTAAAGGCAGAAAAGTTTGGTGAATTTGAAAGTTACAATTTCCTTCTGAAAACTGATATCACTGCTTTAGGCAGTCATTGAAAATATGGCTCTACATTTAAAAAAAAAATTGGCAGATACCACGTGCAGTGGGAATCAAGGAAATACGAAGCACGCATCAGGAACGTAAAATGGATTTGCATTGTTGCCTCGCTATACCTACTTTGATACATATGAAGTTAACGAAACGGCCACAAGAGCACCACGACTGTGGCATGTAAACCATGCCGCTCATACACGCATGTCATGATTCTAACGTTATGACCTGTCATTTACGTTCATCATGCAGTCGTGTTATGCCATAGCAATTTTGGTATACATCCCGTTGACGAAACACGTGGCATGTAGATCATGCCGTTCATGGCATGCATGTCACGATTTTCATGTTATGACCTGTCATTTGTGATTGTCATGCAGTCATGTTGTGCCAAATCAATTTTCGTATACATCCCATTAACGAAACGGCCAGGAGAGCACTAAGACCATGGCATGTAAATCATATCACTCATGACATGCATGTCACGATTTTCATGTTATGACCTATTATTTATGATCTTCATGCAGTCATGTTGTGCCATACCAATTTTCGTATATATCCCATTAACGAAACGGCCGCAAGAGCACCAAGACTGGCATGTAAACCATGCTGCTCTTGACACGCATGTCATGATTCTAATGTTATGACCTGTCATTTATGTTCGTCATGCAGTCGTGGTGTGCCATAGCAATTTTGGTATACATACCATTAATGAAACGTGTGGCATGTAGATCACGCCACTCCTGATATGCATGTCATGATTTTCGTGTTATGACCTGTCATTTATGATAGTCATGCAGTCGTGTTGTGCCATGCAATCTTGGTATACATCCCATTAACGAAATGCGTGGCATGTAAATCATGCCACCCATGACATGCATGTCATGCTTTTCATGTTATAACCTGTCATTTATGTTCATCATGCAGTCATGTTGTGGCATACCAGTTTTCGTATACATCCCATCAACTAAACGGCCAGGAGAGCACCAAGACCATGGCATGTAAATCATGTCGCTTATGACATGCATGTCATGATTTTCATGTTATGGCCTGTCATTTACGTTCGTCATGCAGTCATGTTGTGGCATGCCAGTTTTCGTATACATCCCTTTACCGAAATGCGTGGCATGTAAATCATGTCGCTCTAGACATCCATGTCATGATTTTCATGTTATGACCTGTCATTTATCTTCGTCATGCAGTCATGTTGTGGCATACCAATTTTCGTATACATCCCATTAACGAAATGGCCAGGAGAGCACTAAGACCGTGGCATGTAAATCATGCCGCTCATGACATGCATATCATGATTTTCATGTTATGACCTGCCCTTTCTTTATGTTCCTCAGACAGTCATGTTGTGCCATACCAATTTTTGCATACATCCCATGAGCGAAACGGCCGGGAGAGCACCAAGACCCTGGCATGTAAATCATGCCGCTCATGAAATGCATGTCATGATTTTCATGTTATGACCTGTCGATTACGTTCATGCAGTCATGTTTGGTATACCAATTTTTGGGCACATCCCATTAGCGAAACGGCCAGGAGAGCACAAAATCGTAGGCGGCTAGATAGATAGATACACTCAATGTCGCCGAAGCTCGCTAAGAATGCTTCGCATTTAAAAACCGCATGCTTCATGTGATGTTTTTGCTGTCGCTTTTTTGCAATATTCATCATTTTTAGTGCGAACACTAAATTGAATTTGTAGTGTTGTACTTTCACCACTGGTATAATGCCGGTGTCACACGGGTGCTTTGAAGTGGTTCGAACCAACCGGTCAATCAACTCAAAAAATCATGTTATAGCTGCTACACGGGCGGTTTTTGATGGCCCGGGTCGATAGTCTATCAAGCTCGATAGACCACGACTCGACAGCCATCAAAATCGCTGTGTCGCGCCAAAAATGACTTCTGAGTCAGTGGACCGTTGGTTCAAAGGCCTTCGAAGCACCCTTGTGACACCAGTATAAAAGATTTAGCACTCGCATTTTTTCAATGGTGGGCTGATGCATATTTTCCGGCCAACAAAAAATGGAGCTGAGCATAAAGAGCTTTATTATTTTTTAAAGTTAGTATGGTGCTTGAACAGTGCACAGCACATTTTTTTCTCGTGTCGATTGTCTGCAATAAAGGCACTTTTTATGTTTTGCAATTACTTACGTCAACACCTGCTCGGTAAGGCAGTTTTGCTGCTCAAAAAAGCAGTTTTGCCTGCTCTGAAAGCTGCTCTGAGAGGCTGCTCCAAAAGGACCTAGGCCGGTAATGTCACTGTTCGTGTCTTGGTCACATTGGCTCAGTTAAATTTGATGAAAGTTACAATGTGAAGTTTGTGGTCTCCCTACTGCACAATGGTGTTAATTTTTAGTGGATAATAATATACTGCACCTTCAAAATCTATGACGTCACCGCGAGTTGGTGTGGAAACATCAAGGTAGCGTCACCGCCTGTATTTTGTCTTTGTGCATTTTCTCACAACAAGAATGGTGCTGTTGGTTTTGTGAAAGCGTACTTTATACAGATTACATAACATTGCTTTGCTCTGTAGTGTCCCTTTAAAGAATCCCAGGTGGTCAAAATTTTTGGAGGGCCATCATATTGGAGTTTTGTGGTGTAAAACACCAGAAATAATATTCTCACTTTCCTTTACCACACCCTTGCTATACTACATTATGCAAGTATGCTATGCTATGCTTTACTCTGTCTGCTCTTTCTCACGCTAACTTCCCTTTCCCACCACCTTGCTATACTATACCAATCTACTATACACCTCCACCTTGATATGGTAGTGGGCTGTGGGCATCAGCGCAAAAGATGAAAGAAGCATACTTGAGAATGCTGTGCGTTTTGTAGAAGTGCATGCAGACCTCTTTCCTGATGATGCTAGTTTTCTCACCACGGCTTACGGACACATGCTTGGTTTATGCAGGTCCACTATTAAAACTTACTATCGTAAAAACAGGAAACGAACCTCCTTATAACAGTGACAAAAACCCATCACAACTGACAATATTCTGGACAGTTAAAGAAGTCTTCTGCGTCCTTGCAGAGAAAAACATGCTGAAGGGCCAGCAGACAACCCCGAGGTGAAAAATTTGTGTTTATGAAAGTGCACACTTGTGTGATGTGAGCATCATGTTTCAAGAATGTGGCAGATATGTGCAGAGTAGTTACAGAGTACAGAACGGCCTTTTCATGGCCGCTTCAGCTAGTTTTCACTTCTTGCTCAGCCTCTCTATGCTTCTCTGCCGTGGTGAGGTTAGGCATAGCTCGTTGTTAAGGCTATTTCCATTTTGCCAATGTCACACGAAGTCCATCAGTCAGTGCTCCTCACCAGTATACTGCATCACTGCCAGCACAAGGTGCAGTTTCATAGAACTGGTTCATACCAATCGATGAGCTCAGTACCTCATCTTCTTCTCCAATGCAAGAGGCGATGCTTCTTAACTGGCAAAGAGAACTGGTGAAACGGCGGAGAATGGTGCACAAATTGCTATCGGGTGGAGCATCTGTGCGGCGCACACTGTTAGAATGTCTGCAAAAAGTGATCGCCATGGCTTCCTCTCTCTACAGATATGCAAGCTTATGTGGAATGTGTATTTGGAAGTCAGGACCATTTACTGGGCTTTTAAGGTTGCCGCCTTTGCAACATTAAATTGCTTGACCTGGCACTGTCATACTGACTTCCCCGTAAAAGTTAACTGACAGGTTTGACATGTACAGCATTCCTTTTTCTGACATTGGTGAAGTTTTTGCTGACTGCCAAAGAGGACTCCTGTTGAAGGCTCCTTCTTGAATGACTGTAAAACAACAATCCTCATCTGCCTTCATTAGTTCCAGTTAATTTTTCTGAGCAAGGGCAACACTATGTCTTGTGTGCCATCCCTATTTTGGCCAGCCTTAGCAATTTACATTTTGATAAACATTTGGTACTATCCCAAAAGCACCTATCATGATCTTGATTGGCTTGGCCTTCCCTGAGCGTTGTCGGTTGAGGCTAACTTATGGGCAGCTGTTGTAGGCAGAGCGTACTTGAGCACATTTTGAAGCAGCTGAACAGCATTCTCTGGGTTGTTTGCATCCTCAAGTGTGACAATGCACCTATTTTCTTTTTAAATGTGAAGCATTTCTTGGTGAACTTGAGTCACTCTGACCGTATCTATCTATCTATCTATCTATCTATCTATCTATCTATCTATCTATCTATCTATCTATCTATCTATCTATCTATCTATCTATCTATCTATCTATCTATCTGTCTGTCTGTCTGTCTGTCTGTCTGTCTGTCTGTCTGTCTGTCTGTCTGTCTGTCTGTCTGTCTGTCTGTCTGTCTGTCTGTCTGTCTGTCTGTCCACCTACATCTCAATTCTGTCCTTGTCTTGTTCATATTTGGATGGTAGGGTATAAATGAATGACGAACACAAATGCCTGACCTTTAAATCATTAACGTGACACAGTCTATGTCATGATTAATGATACTACAATCATGTGTGGCTCATACCAATAGTGCTTGGCCCATGGTATTTGGGTGTGCATCACAGGGGCTTGAATTTCACCAATTGATAACCAACTGAAATAGATATTTAGCATATCAGAACACACCTAAAAGCAAGAAGGGCATACTGCTTGTTGTAGCTTCCGATTTAAGTGTAAACATAACAAGCACAGGCACGCATGCAATCTACCAAGCAGTAGGTGGGTATCGAACCTGGGCCCCTGAGGTGCCAAGCAAGCGTGCGACCCCTAGGCTATGGCGGCTTCCTCACACGATACATGTAGTCAGTAAACCTACTGCCCCGGCATTTGTGATGATGGTGCTTGTCTAATGTGAATCACACTTCTAATGTATGCTAAGTGTTGGCATACAAATGTGATAAAAAATATATAAGTTCTACTATCATTGAGCATGCTTTTGATGAACTTTGGTACACACTTCACCGCATCGTAGTGCACATTTTTTTCCTACTAAACAGAAGTATCTGCTGTGCGCCAGTGTAAGTGCCAACGTTACGTCGTACCACGGGCTACCATTCAGTCGCCATGGTGCTGTTGATGTTCCTGGTTAGCCCACTTCAAGCACTCATGCACTTTGCACAAAGACCTTGATACTACTCGCAAACGCTTTACTAAATGCTAAAAAAAATTCATCATAGACAATATCCTTGCTGACTGCTTTGCATGATACTGACTCCCACAATGTGTGGGATCTGCACGATCTTTTTTTTTCTAAATGCCTCAGTATTGATGCATTTGTGTCAGGACATTCCTCCACATGGCTTCATTCGCCTGGGCTGTGTGTCTAAAGGCACGTGCACACTGGCGGAAAAACACGGGCGGCGCGCCGGCGGCAGAAAAATGCCAGCCTCCGAGGCTGCCGCGCGTCAGGACTTTCGTGCTGCGAGAGCTATCGGACCGTGTGCGATTTTTCTCTGCGCGCCGCATGCCACCGGGGGAGGAGACCAATCTGAGCGTCCCCGCCCGTGACATACGCGCTCCATAGCAGAGTCATGCGGACCCGCCCGGAGGCTTGTTTGATACCCGTTCGGGCGCTCACTTGCCTCGCGCTCGTTCTCCCGAAGGAGTCTGAATTTCGCGGGGCTGCTGCCACAGTTCGCCGCGAGCAGTGTGGCCGTGTTGCCGCCGAAGCGTTTTTCCGCTGGCAGCGCACCACGCGCCTTTTTCCGCCAGTGTGCACGCGCCTTAAAACTCTTGAGTTAAGAGTAGCAAGACAGTTGGAGTAGCAAGAGTCATGAACGAACCAAGCCTGGCACCACAAGTCTGTCTTGGGCATCTTACAGACTCTTTCAATGTTTTCCCAGGGCAGTTTTAATAGGTGCAAATAGGGCATTTACTCCTTTTGGAATGACTGACATTGCAGCAATTGCAAAGTGAAGACCCAGCATTGCATTATTTGGGTGGTGATTGCTACATTGAGAGCTTGTGTGCATGAGCAAGCTATCAAGGTTTGCAATTTCTGGTGCTACAATGAAAGGGACAGTTGGTGTCTACATCTTGGTAGCTCAAAGCTATCAGGAAATCCGCATCGTTTTTCTCAGAAATGAAAGCTTCAAAGTTGATGAAACACATAATCTCCCCCTACGGGCAACCATGGTGGGATGCGAAAGCATCGCGGGTGCGCATCCGTATTGCTTCCGTAGAAGTTTCCTGCTGACGTTGACGTTTACGTTCGGCTTCCCTGGCCCGAAGTTCGGGGTCCGCTTGCTGACGCTGACGTTTACGTTCGGCTTCCCGAGCCTACCTCTGCGCCGTGGCGGCGGTGCTGCCGCTGCAACTAGCGACGACGTTGACGTTCATGGCATTTTGCACATCGTTGCACAGAGAGAGAAGGACGAAAGCACAGCGAACGCTATATACTGCGCCGCGACACTTGCGCCGCCTACCGGCGTACCGTTAGAGAGAGAGAGAGAGAGAGAGATTGTTATATGTAATGGTTTGCTGCGGTGCAGCAAATACGCTAGTACGAAAGCTAGTATGAAAGACACCGATCAATGAGCTTACTGTAAGACGGAAAGTTGAAGAACTTAAGGTAGCGCTGCTAAACAGGTATTCAGCTCTAACAGGCCAAGCAGACATTTGCATTCAGGAAGTCAGCGATAATCTCACACGGGTTGTCATGGAGTGTGCTATAGAAGTAAGAGGTAAGATCAGTAGGAGAGATTACTAGCAAACTTTTCCAGGAGACGAACGACTTGATTAGAAAACGGCAAGGTATGATAGTATCAAATGCAACCGACACAATAGAACTAGCGTGCCTTTCGAAGTTAATCAATAAGAGTAAGACAGCCGACATACGAAAGTATAACATGGAGCGGATTGAGCATGCTCTAAAGAATGGAAGGAGCCTGAAAGCAGCGAAGAGACGTCTAGGCATAGGCAAAGATCAGATGTATGCATTTCGAGACAGGCAAGGCAATGTGATCATGAATAGGGATGAGATAGTGATAATAGCCGAGGAGTTTTACAGAGATCTCTACAGGGGTCACGATAACCAGAATAGTGAACGGGGAAGCAGTTTAGAAGAGGCTGACATTCCACCAGTACTGACAGAGGACGTAATGAAAGCTTTGGAAGAGATGCAAGCTGGAAAGGCACCTGGTGAGGATCAGATAACAGCAAATGTGTTAGAGATGGCGGGCAGATTGTACTGCAAGAAACTGGGAAACCTGTATACGCAATGCCTAATGATTGTGAGCATACCGGAATCTTGGGCGAATGCGAACATAATCCTAATCCACAAAAAAGCGACACAAAGGACTTGAAAAATTACAGGCCGATTAGCTTACTGTCAGTCGTCTACAAGGTATTTACCAAGGTAATCACTAACAGAATTTGTGCCACCTTAGATTTCAGTCAACCTAAGGAACAAGCTGGGTTTCGTAAAGGCTACTCATCAGTAGACTATATTCACAATATCAGTCAGGTGATAGAGAAATGTGCGGAGTATAATCAACCCCTATATATAGCCTTCATAGATTACGAGAAAGCATTTGACTCGGTCGATACCTCAGCAGTCATGCAGGCATTGCGGAATCCGGGGGTAGACGAACACTACGTAAGACTACTGGGAGACACCTATAATGGCTCCACAGCCACCATAGTCCTCCATAAGGAGACCACCAAAATACCTATAAGGAAGGGCGTAAGACAAGGGGACACAATCTCTCCAATGTTATTCACGGCATGTTTACAAGAGGTATTTAGAACACTGGATTGGGAACAGGTGGGTGTAAGGGTTAATGGGGAATACCTCAGTAACCTCAGATTTGCTGATGAGATTGCCTTGCTAAGTAACTCGGGAGATGAATTACAAAGCATGATTACTGACCTAAACAGGCAAAGTATAACAGTGGGCCTGAATATTAATATGCAGAAAACTAATGTTCAATAGCCTTGGGCGAGCACAGCGATTTCAGATAGCTGGCGAGGCATTGGAAGTAGTAAGTGAATATGTCTACTTAGGCCAGGTAGTGATGCCTGATCCAAATCGTGAGGCTGAGGTAATTAGGAGGATTAGAATGGGATGGAGTGCATTCGGCAAGCATTGTCAGATAATGAATGGTAGCTTACCATTGTCTCTGAAGAGGAAAGTGTGTAACTGCTGCATCTTACACTGGTACTCACCTACGGGGCAGAAACTTGGAGGCTGACTAAGAGGGTTCAGCTTAAATTGAGGACGACGCAGTGAGCTATGGAACGGAAAATGGCAGGTGTAACGTTAAGGAACAAGAAGAGAGCAGAGTGGGTTAGGGAACAAATGCGTGTTAGGGACATATTAATAGATATTAAGAAAAAGAAATTGGCTTGGGCGGGCCATGTATTGCAAGGACAAGACAACCGTTGGTCATCAAGGGTAACAGAGTGGATTCCTAGAGAAGGCAAGCGTGGCAGGGGGTGGCAGAAAGTTAGGTGGGCAGATGAGATCTGGAAGTTTGCGGGGATAAATTGGGCCCAATCAGCACAGGACAGAGATAATTGGAGATCTATGGGAGAGGCCTTTGCCCTGCAGTGGGTGTAGACAGGCTGATGATGATGGTGACCTGTGGCGGAGAGGGGAGGAGGAGAGCGCACACTGACTGAGAGCTGCGCATTCGCAGTATGGGTGCTGACACCGCAGAATGGTCACTGCCCTGAGCATAAGATGCTGTCACATCTAAAATTCATCCTGGTTCACTGATCGAACCTTGGACCAAGGCATTCCATGTGGAAAAGTGGCATCCACATGTTTGTAACATAAAGTTACAATGAACTATACACATATTTCTTGGAATGAAAGATTCAGTGTTCATGAAAAATTTGCCCGGAATTATTAATGTGTGTGCCATAGCTCATGAAAGCATTCTGTGTTCGCCCCAGTGCAGTTCCAGTGTCATACTAGCTCAGTAACAGTGTTCTTATTATAATGCCTAAAGTTGTTTTCATTTATGAATGACAGTATTGCATCTTTTCTTTCCAGGTGTCAACAAAGCAGCTGGCATTGTCATTTTCTGGACGTCAACATGCTCACAAGATACAGTGATTCCTTACACAAGCTCCCTTCATTGACAGTAGTGTACATGCGTGAAAGATCTTTTAGTTTTTTTTTTTCGAAGGATACATGATAGTCAGAGGTACCAAATGTTTCATTCTTATTCGGACAAAAGAACATTACTTCACGTAGAAACTGAACATTACTTCGTGTTGGAACTAAGTTAAATAGAAATGACGAGAACTCCAACACTGCAATTGCAGGTTGCCAACGAGACAGCACAGTTCACTGTAATGGTACACTGTGAATATTTTGGGGCAAGGTGAAGCGATTACATATGGTGTGAACCATGGCGTAACTGTACAAAAACACATTTTTTGAGAAGCAAACACAACTGCGCTTTTAACTTTCTAGAAGGCAAGGTTTGATGCATATTGAATTCATGAGTCTTTAATAACCAAATTGGTGGTGTTCCAATTAGCTTTGCACCTTATATTATCTGTGCCAATGAGTGTGATTGCCAGCAAAGTGCATGAAATATTACATTTGCTATTCCTCAGGCTCACTCTACTTGGCTGCTTAAGAAGCAGCTTTTCATGGCTGTTGTTGATTGTCTCGTATGTGTTGTGTGGCATGAACGACACAGAATTTGATATAGCCTGCCTTGCAGTGGTGAAGTAAGTGAATTTTGTGTGTGCGCGCGCCGTGCGGTGGCGAAGAGGATGACAATGTGTGAGTGGCGACTGTGGCACCCATTGGAGCACAGCTTGAGACAGCGTGACCTGTGGCAAGGGTAGTGCATGAGAGTCGGCTTTCTAGAGGGCGGTGCTCTCCTTCTCTGGGCCTCCAGTTCACCGAAGAGACTGCCACCCTTTGTGCTAGCACCCAACTCATGTGGCATTCCCAACACTGGCACCTGTGAGCTTACAAGTGCAACCTTGCACTGGGGAAGTGGAGCACATGGAAGGATGTTGGCAGCAAAGAACGTAGGAGCGTGCTGGTCTACAGCAGAGTGAAGCTGCCGAGTTTAATGCAGCCATACAACACCGTTCCAAGACACCTGCCAACTTGTACTGCAACACGACGTTCCCACATAACCACCACATCAGTGAACATATTGCATGCAAAACGTGGACCTTGACCCTCTTGTAGATACCGGTATAATTTTGGGAATCATCACATGTACAAGTTATTGTGTCTGTGTGAAGTGTACGATATGAGTCCAGCATATGTTTGTGCAGTTGCATTCTGCATTAGCCCTTTGGGAGTGGTCCCACCCCAGTAACGTCACACAATGTATGTGTAATATGAGTTTAGCCTTAGGTTTGGTTTAGGCTGCATACGGAGTGCACAGAAAATTTGCTTGTAGCACAGACAATTGCCTTCCATGTCTTTTGCAAGCGTCATCAGAAAAAAATGCTTTCTTTTTGTACAGTTGATTCCAGCATCCATCATCAGGCCACTGCAACAGGTGAAATGATGTTCTTCCTGTATATGCTGCTTTCTTTATCAGACATATCTCTTCAGATGGTCATCTTTTATTGTTGACTTTAGCATATGAAAAGCTTGTGACAAAGAAGTGCTCATACACATAACTGCTGATGGCTTATCTCTTTGCATAAAGGGTGCTTTCACATTTCATTGACATCCTTACCGCTAATGGACCTAGATGCTCTGAAAGATTGGCTGACAGTATCAGTAGCTTGCGGGACTAACATGCATGTATGCTTCTCAAGTCGCTTGCGTGTAAATGGTTATTGTGATGTTTTAACTTATTGTTCAAGCATTCCCTCCTTTGATCCACTTTTGTTTCATTTTTTCAGCAGCAGGGGTTTCGACTCCAGAAAATTCGATGCCATGTGCTGCCAGTCCTCAAGTTCACTTCCTGTGTGTTGCGATCTTGCAAAAAGAATGTTCACATTTGCGCACTGTGGTCATAAGTGGTGCTGACTTAAAGGAGTACTGACACGATTTTGCGGCGGGCAAATATGCATTTTTCGTTTATAGTCGTATTGTTAACGCCTCAGCACGCGAAAGTCAGGAAACACGTACAAATATTTTAGTTTGGTTTAAAGTTTTGTTGACAGCCCTGCAAGCAGCCCAGCGCAATGGACACTACGATGACGTATGAGCACAGTCTCAAAAATCGCTGAAATCACTCAGAGTCGTGGACGACGGTGAAATCACTGTGTTTGCGTGCCCACGTGAACTGACACAGACGACAGAGTTGCAGCGACGCTATCACGAACTGCTGTCCCTACGTGACTTAGACGTGCGTCCGACTCGTTTACACGTCATCAGGAAACCGCCCCCTCGAAATCGAAACCGATAGTGGGCTTTAAGGGAGCCGTATTAAAAATATATTATTGCCTGGCGAGACACCATGATGCTCTCTTTGGGGTTCTCCCGGCCAGTGCTTTCACTTACTGCAACAATACGAGAATTCAAAAATTCGTGTCAGTACTCCTTTAACACCCCTAGGGTCAGATGTACAGAAATACCCTGTAAAGTTGACGTGGAAATGGCTGCCACAATAGTGCAAGTGATAACAGCAAGTTTTCACGTAGCATTCAGACACTTGCACCAACATTAGCATGCGTCTCAATGGTGATGTTAAAACAGTAGCACTGTGTCCCACAAAATAGTGTTTCATTATTAGGGGAGGGAGAAAAATGTTAATGCAAACACATAAGTGCGTTCTGGATGTAAACACTAAAAGAAATGGCAAGCCCAACCTAAGCAGCCGCATTCCACCTTGTTTGACTGCGGAAAATGTAACGTATCTCAGTTGACTTGTGTTCATACCCATTGAAATAAGAGAATGTATGAAAAAGAACAGGTACTACCTTGATGGTACCACCTTGACACGGCACCAGCAAGCATGAAGAGACTCACAAGCTTCCTGCAGTGCTAATCTTGAACATACCACAAAAATAGTAATTTTTTCGCTATACACAGTTTGTGAAGCACCGTTACTCAAACATAAGGCAAACACGAGCATTAGGTGTGAATGAATGGGTTCAACAGTTTAGAAGGACGATTTGATAGATCTGAAGCTAGTGGCTCTGACTTCAACTGACCGCCATCTTGTGAAACCTTTGGATCTTTTTGCATGCATTGGCATTCAGTGCTACTATATATTGAAAATAATGTGCGTCCATAAGGCCTTTGGCTACGTTTACATTCTGCATATGTGCAGAATGTGTACATTCTGCATATGTGCAGTGCATATGTGCAGTGTGTATTAAAACGTTTTAATATCCCACTATCTCCTAGTATCTTCAGATAGAAACTACAAGAAATGCTTCCTTTTACTATAATATTTGTTGGCTTCACATAGACACTTCCCCTCCCCATTCATCTTTGTATGCTTTAATTAGGCTTGCCTGATTAAAGTGTCAAGCTTGTTAATTTTAGCATGTGCATGTTAACATAGGCGTAATGAATTTTTTTATGTACGTTGGCAAGTTTGTAATATTTATAAATATCTTTAAAAAATAGAAATGTAAATGTTAATGCAGTAATATTTTGATTTCTTAAATGATGTGTTGTAAAAGCTCAGCACAGCAGCTCTTCTGGAAGGAAAAGCCAGTATCAACCTGAACGTTAGTGTAAGGCTATGAATGGGAGTCATATACATTTCGCATGATGAAGTCATTGCAGTTGTGTTCATTTGTAACCGCTCATGACTAATGGCACCATTGCGATGGGCAGAGCAGCACCAACTGTCAAAAATCTGGTCAACTGCATAGGGGTCTTGAAACGCAGTGAATATTAGACAAATGCAAGAGTAAGTATTCATTGCCTAATTATAGTTAGACTGATGGGGTTTCTTTTTCACATTTAAATATGTCTAGGTATGGGATGCGTTCTTCAACAACTCTGCCTTCATCCTGGGTGTTTTTTTAAAACCTATTCGCCAAGAACAATGATGATTAAGAAAATCTTCAAAATTTAATTTAACGTTCACTTTTGTTTATTCCACAATGATTAAACTGTAGAAATTTAGAATTGTGTTAAAATTAAGAGAAAATAGTAATTGGCCTCCATAAAGCATTAAATATAGTTGAAATAATGAAGGGTTTGTATTACCAAAAATTACATTAATGCAAGTTGACTTTCATGCGGTGCATTTATTCATGCTCTTGTGACGGTTGTGTGTGTGTGTTTGTCTGGGGAGGAGTTCGTGCCTGTATTGTAGGCTTTGCTCTAACTTTTTTGTGCTTTTTTTGTTGCAGGTTTCTACGGTTTGTTACGATGTTACAAGATCTGTGATTGCATTGCCAAATCTTAGCCATGGTTGTCGCAGGATTTTGAGAGCAAAATGAAAGAATGTTATGCACTGTGATTTCGATGTGTGATATACAACACGGGCAGGCAAGAATGTAGAGTGTGTCACACTGTTTGTCATTGGCTTTTTTATGGAGTTTACGATGTTGAACCTCATCAGTAAAAGATATGGCGGTGTTCGACCAAGCATTACTAGGATATTTAGCCTGACTCTTTAAAGTGCGTAATAATAAGCATTGAAATGTATTTTTTATTTTGGCATTCGTAAGTTCTTCCTTAGTTTGCCATTTTGCAGAATGCTTGCTTACCAGCGCCGAGACTTGGAAGACATCAGTGGTGTGCAAAATTGAGCAAGTTGGTTCACTTTCATTTTTTTAAAACAGCGCGAGAAAGGACACACCGCAAGATGAAGGATACAGACAAGAAAGAAAAAATTAGAAGACAGAATCTGTTTCATATGCAAATGTTTAGGACGCTGATGGTGAATGATGAACATTTTAGTGAAGATGTGTTTAATTGCATCTTTTATTTGCTGTTTTGTTTAGAATCGCTGAAGCATTCTCTATGCAACCACTCAATGGTGTGCACTAAACATGTGATCACAGCTCAGTTTAAGAATAACTTTTCCATGTTTCTTAGTGGCTGCCATTCACTTAAGCAAAAAAGGAGGAAACGTCAGCACCCAGCTTGGTCATGACATTTTCATAAACATAAAAATATATAGATGTGATATCAGAACAGGAATTTTATGTTAGCACGGCATTCGCTATTGAAAAGATAGCACAGTTTATTTCTTAACTTGCCTTAAAG
>JABSTT010006180.1:0-14273 GCA_013339685.2 Hyalomma asiaticum | reverse complement strand
GCAGACACTGTTTATGTGTTCTTCCCATTGTAGGTGTTTGTCAAAAACTACTCCAAGGTATTTGTAAGAACTTGTCTGTTCTAGCGAAATGTTATTGATCTGTATGTTTAAAGCTGTGGTATCTTCTACTTTGAATCGAGACTGAAATACAACATATTTTGTTTTCTTTGTATTGATTGTTAATTTCTTACCTAAGAACCACTCAGAGATACTATTTAGCTCTAAATTTAATGTGCTGGTGGAGAGAGATGTGCAGATCAATGAAGTGGCAATTTGGTTTCCTACGTTATGAGTTTCATGGTACTGCAGTCCTTTGCTCCAAGCACATAGTCGCAGTGTTTTTCTTATGTTGTGAGTTTTTGTCTTTATTTTTTGAAAAGAATATGCACTGGTCCCTTACTGCATGCTAGGATGGCTTGGTGGTGAGGACCATTCTATATTGTCTTAACGATTCTTTGGCATGGTTGTTTTAATTTATCACTAAATTTATTTGACATCACATTTATGTAATTTGAAATAGGTGGGTAAACATTCAACCACCTGTGGGGCAGACCAGCGTATACCTGGCCGAGGAATGCAGGTATGTGCCACATGTGATTTTATTGTGACGACGTAAATGGCCAAATGTGTCAGGTTACCTTATAGCCTATCAGTCATTCTAGCCACAATGCGTACCCTTCCATGCGAATTTTGTTATATAGCTCACAAGCTTGACACGTTTTCTTTTTTTTAAGCATATATGTGTGTATCGACGCTGACAGAAGCCAGGGGAGCACTGATGCCATATTTAGAGAAAGCAAGCCAGGTCAATTGTTCTAGCTGGGGCTGGCTTGTGTGGCACCTTCCTCTTCTGGTCATTAGCCTATGGAACTGCAGCAGCCAGACATTTAAAAGATCTTTGGTTGTACATGCCTTCATATTGGCGATCCAGTAAATCGGCATGTTGTTGCACAACTACCTGCAAGGCTGCTTGTACTTCTCAAGAAGTAGCTTCTTTTTTCTGTGCTTTATATACTGCCCGACACGTCTAGGGGCCGTTGTTAGTACTACTGTTGCAGCGGTTGCTGGACACGGTGCACTTCTTTAATTTTTCTTTATAAACAGGCCTGTTTCATTTGCATTAAAGGGGCTGACAACTGAAATTGTAACAACTGAAACCGTGGCCTAGTCTAGTGGCGGAGCCTTGGTGCTGTGGCCTGGAGTCTTTTGACTTGCTGTACATTGCTCGCTGCTGTTCGTACAACCATAACTCGGACTAACAATTGTAGTCGGTACATAAAAAACTCATCCCTGCTCTTAACCATGGCGCACACGTGCGGCATCTCCCAGGCGTTGCACACACATGCTCTGTCGTGGTAGAACCTGGCACAAATACACCCGATGGCTGTCGGCCACTGTTTGCAACATGTGTTGCATAGAAGACTGCATAGGCCAGTGCCTGAGTATGTTGGGTCATGGAGCGCATCGAATTGATTTCTTTGAGACGTGCCTGCTGCAATAATTTTGTTCTTGCTAAGGGTGTTCATGACGTAACTTTACATTCACGTTGCTTTTGGAAAGTCTGTTTGCTTTTCTCTTAATGCAGGTACATTAACCTTCTTGACCTTGTAGCTCAGTCAAGTTTCACTTTCTTTTTCTGGCCACAGGGGTGTGATTTCGGTTGTTCACAGGCTGGCACTGGTATATACACAAATGACAACACTGTGCACAAATGATCCTGTCTTATCTGCATAATTTCTTTCCTGCGAATCACAATTGTTTGCTTCCTGGTAGTGATAAATGAAAAGTTATTGAATTTTCCCACTTATATAGTTTTTTTTTGACAGGTACACTCACATGCACTAGGATAATGCTCTGGTTGTGCACTTGTTTCCTTGTTATGAATTACTCAAGCGGCGATTCCTTCTATCGAGGCTTCTGTCTGAATGCGAAATTGCAGTTGTATTTTAACTGGGGTGTCGAACCGGCAAAAAATATGGTTTCGGGCTAAGCTTAAGCGTGCGCCATTTCACCCTGGATTAGTTACATTTAGGTACACAAAACTTAATATTTAACTTTTATGCAGGCCTGAAACAGTCCAAGCAGCACTGCCCAAGTGACTGCATTCAAAACTTCATGAGGACTGGAATTCACATAAAACAAGAAGAAAAAAAAAATACCACGTCGCGCTGGAGTTGTCCATCATAGAAAATTCCGGGCTGTATCCTATAATTTGAGAAATTTAATGTATCTGGACATTGGTGAGAACCACTCACATATTTGACGCCTTTATGACAATGCCCTAGAGAGCTTACTATTTATAATTTTCCATTTAGTTCCATCTTGATTTGTGATCCTATGCTGAACCGTGCACATGGCACATACGCAAGTTTTCTCCAAGGCCGCGCCTATAGTGCCGGCAGCCGGCAAAACAGACCAGCAGAATAGTTGCCGGCAGTTTATCCCTGCCAGCGTATTTCCTCTTATAGCTATTTTAACCGTGTCCCTGGTTCGCCCGTGTCACTGGAGGGCCCGTTGACATACGTTGCCGCTTCGCGGTGGTGCGCCTTCGGCGCTCTCACTATTTTGCTCGTGCCACTACTGCCAGAGCCAGGAGCGTCAGCGACGGGCACTAGCGCGCCTGCCGCTGACACCAACGTGATTCTGTTTCAAAATAACATTACGGCTCCTTCGGAGCAGTTGTGTTAGCATTACTAGTTCTCACAAAAAAAATGAAACACTGAAAGAAAAAAAAAATTTCACGAAGGCTGCGATTCGAACCACGGCCCTCCAAACCACCAGCCAGCGTGGCACGCTAACCCACTACGCCACCCAACCGTGCCGTTCTTCACTGAAAAAAATATCGAGGGGCTGGTGAGGCAGTCATCACCGTGCTGCCGACAAGTCACATGGTCACGGGCACCCAATAGGTGGGAACTGCCGGCAACTATTTTGCTGGTCTGTTTTGCCGGCTGCCGGCAATATAGACACTACCTTTCTTCCAAACAGCGGAAAGGCCCACTGGCACATCAGAAACAGCTACCAATGTCTCACATAAATTAGCTAGAGCAGGCATAGTGAAAAACACGACCATGTTATGAGCACTGCATTGCATGGCAAGCTTTTGCAGACCTCTGTCACATCCATCTTTGAGCTCTTTTATGCACGCTTTTCTTTCTGTTGCTAGTTGTGAAGCAATTGAGCAAAATAATTAGTACGAATGCTCAGAGGGCTAAATTTTCGAGCTGCGTCATAAGTGTTTGAGACTGGCCATGTAATTGCTATTGCAATAAAACAATTGTTCAGTATCGAGTACAAGATCAAATGAAATGTTTTGTGGAATCTGCTTGCCACACATTAGAAAAAAAAAGAAAAACACTCCACATAATTGTTACACATGCATCACATTAGCACTGTATCCTGAGATTTACATTGCAAGGAGTAACGAAAAAAGGGGCAGTTATATGCATAACTGCATCTACTGTGAAGCACATCTCAATGGGCAGGCTCACTATTATGAGTGGATACAAGCATGCAGAGAATGGCGACAAAATAATTAGCTTTGTCTTTATTTAAATGGAGAATTGATCATTTGCATAAAGGAGAGGCTTGCTTGCCTGCAAGTTTCTTAAAGGCTGGGTTCAATATCATCGAGTTGCACAGCCAACCAGCATAAATCTCAGACTGTCAGTTGGCCTTGTTTATTAGTATGTATACATTTGGTGCTTGCCAGTGTAAATATCACAGTTTGCACTAGGTATACTTTTGCAGGCTTATTAGAAAATGGTTCTCTTAGAAAAATGGTTCAAGCGTGTTCCAAGATTATCTGTTCGTGTTCAGGTTCAGTTCTGACCAAAGTTCCGGCTCGGATAGGGTCTTCGGTTTGGGTTCAGTTCGACGCCCTGATTTCTACCATTTAAATAAAGAACGGCTAAACAGTTTAAACTCTTGATTCTAGCTGAAGAACACCTTCTCAAAAGTGAGTTCAGCACAATTATTCTGACCAGTAACAAAAAGACAGTAAAGGGGTTGTGAAACGTTTTCTGAAGATGTGCGTATTTGGGATCCTGACCCTTCATTCAACATTATACATTGTTTCATTGCATTGTGTAGGCTGATTTAGAGCAATAAAAAAGTGGTTTCGGTTTCACTGCGCACTGCCCTCAATTCGGCAGTTGTCTTCATGTTAGTCGTCACCAGGCCTCCGAGATTGGTGCACCCACGGAGGCCACGGGAAAGCAAACCATCCAGCAGCCTTGCTTCCATATGGCGGCACCGCACAGTTTCTAAGTATTTTCTTTCTTTCTAGCTTTCAAATAAATCAATTCTTGTAGAGCAAACGCGAGTTCATTATACCTTTACACTTAAAAATGTCTTACCGAAACGTCGCCGAATAGTACCATGCCGAATAGTACATAGTACGCCGAATAGTACATAGTCGTTTCACGGGCATTATTAAATGTGCACTGATTATTTCGCTGAAATATTTTGGAATCGGCTTGTTGAATGCATATTGAAGCAGTGAAAATTGCAGCTGGGCATCTCCATATTCTTTTCACGACCCCTTTAAAGGGACACTAAAGTGAAAATGTGAAGTAGTTTAGAATGATCATTTATATTTATAGAACCTGATTGTCATTAATTTACAACTTCTTGTTCAACAATAAAAGAGGAAAGGAATGTCAAAAGTTTTAGTTGGAAATTCACTCCGGAACTTCAGCCTCATGACGTCGGAAGGCCATGTTCTTTTTCTTCTTTTTTACATTATCATGACATTCACTCCATGAAATGTTCCGAAACTCCCTTTGTTAATTCCCTGGCTCCTTCAGAACACAATGTATTTGTTTCTCACTGATAAGTAGTTATCTAGGCCTCAGCTCATGCTGTCAAATTCTGTAATATCACGTGTGCTAGTGGTGGAACTCAGAGCAGTGGCGCCACCTGTAACATTTTTGTTCATTTTCTTGCTTACCAAGGGTCTTTGGCTTGCAAAGTTGGTGTTTTTGGTACTGTACTGTGAAAAGCTGACCTTCTAATACAAGAAAAGTTTCCTTTTTTTTAACTTTAGTGTCCCTTTAAACTAGTGAGCAGATTTCTCCAGGCCCATGAAAATATTTATTTCAATCCATCCGCGTATATATAAACACCTTTATCGTGCTAACAAATGCCACTAATGCTTACCACTTAATGCACTTGGTGTCTGCTGTACTATAGCTTTCTAAAAGCAAATTTTCTCGGTGCACGTTAAAGAATCTGGCATTGGCATTTGTGAAATCAGCATCCGCAGCAGTGAGTGCCGATGTGACACTGCTCTGCATTATACACATCATGGTGGTGCTCACATGGCTAGTCATTTAGGCACCCATCCATCTGTCCCATGTGTGTTTTGCTGCACACCAGTGTAACTGAACACACCGTTTCTACAGCAGAGGGATCAGAGCATGTTCTTTTTGTTTGACAGAGCTGAACATGTTCCAAAATAGCATGCTTGCAAAAAATTCTATGAAGCTTGTGCTACATAAACATGAGCTGGTGAAATAGAAATACCAGTAGTGCTTGAATGCTAGCAAGAATGAAAACAAAGCCTACAGTGCCGTATAATGACGACACGTCAAGAATTGTAAGTGGGGTGCGTGAATACACATGCACAGTCCGAAATCAATCCTTGCTTTTTAAAGAGATGGTATGGGAGACCTGCTCATTCTTGTGACAGCTTCGAAGGAGCTTCACATTGATTTCTAGGTCTACCAGAGCATAGCAACGCTACGTGTCTATGTGCCATGAATGTAACCCATTCCAATTACCAAGTAGATGTCATTGCATGTTTCAGTGGTGTTATGTTTTCTGCATCTCCAGTTAAACTTATGGCAATAAAATCGGATGGTGTTGCAGGAGGGGCAGCAAATAAGGAAGGAGGAGGTGGTGCTGTCCCAGAGGCTTGAACACGCGGGGCCTCTCAGCCATACTTTGTTGCAGTCAGCCTCGTCCATGCAACCCACTATAGTTCTCCATGGTTGCCAGCTTAAACAACCGACAAACTGGAGGCATTAGAAGAAAACTGTGCTGAATGGGGCTGTGGCTCACACCTTGGTGAGTACTCCCTCCTAATTTGAATCAAGCAGCGTACCATACAGGGTTTCTGTGCGCTCTTAAAATGCTGTCTTTTAGTAAGTAAACTAGTGAAACAGTAAGCATGAACCAATACCCTATTACGTATTATTATTCAAGAAGCCTGAGTTGAATGTTAGATGTAGTGGACAGCATAGGCAACCTATTGAATTTGATGTCAATAAGTAGCAAGAAGCTGCCTGAAAGTAATGCAGGAGACAAAGTGCCATAAATTAAATTTTGAGTAACTTTTCTAGATTGAACTTTGTTCTCGTCAGTCCAGCATGCAGCATTATTGTTGCATGCATTTGCTTTGTATGCATAATGCAGTAGGCCACATGCTGAGTCAACCTACTAAGTGTGCCCTACTTTGCTTATTTTCATAATGGAGTTGTTTTCCCATGGTTCTTTGGGAAGGTCATTGGAAAATTTTGGGGTGTATTCAAAAGTGCCTAAAAATACTTCTGCATGTGATGCCAAATGTGCTGGTGACTTGGGCATTGCAGTCAGCCTGTGTGCCCTATGTGTTAATTACCGCAAGATTGGAATAAGTCGAGGACTCGTTTCATTGTTAGAAACATCCTAATGAAGCCAACAGAAAACGAAGCTAAGGAAATTTACTACACATAAAAATGAGCTTGAACACAGTGTTCCCAAAGTAAAAATAACTTGTTTCCATGATTTATTTTGCATCTGTCTCTGAAGAATATTTCTTTATTGTATTCACATTATTGCAAAGCATAGCTACATGAGCTATACAGCCTTGAAGCAGTTCTGTGTTTTCATTTTGTTAATATTTTAGCTTGTTTTTCATATGACTGCTCTTCAGAGGTGGCTGAAATGGAAAATATCAAAATGTTCTCATGTGCACGCCAACGGCAAGGGTTAATGGTTGGAGCAACAGATAACCTCTGATTTTCAGACAACAAGATTTCACTCATTGCAGCTCACCCGTGTAAAACAAAGAGCGAGTGCAAATGTTTGCTCCCATTACATTCAAGGCATTCAAATGTTGTAAAGGGTGTGGCCACTTCAAATTTAGCCCATCTATGTCCTATCAACTTAGAACTAGAGGTAGTTTGCCGTGGCAAGACGTGAAGTTTAGGGACAGTTATGAGCTTACTAATAACTTCCATTGCCAAAAAGAAGCGTTGAGAAGTGTGTCTGCTTCTGTGTCGTAATGGTACTTGCAAAAAAATAATAATTGTGATTCGGTTAAGGAAAGGGCGCTCCTGTATTATTCTGCAGCCTTTGTAGGGAGCATGGCCCATTGTCCATCAGGGTGGGGGAAAGGGAATGAACAGTACTGAAAGCAGAAAGTGGGGCTAGTTGTAACCTTGACGTTTCTGGCATTTCCAGCCCTTAAAGAAATTTAAAAAGAAAAAAATTCACAGCATATCCACAGAGGGAAGGATGATGAGTGGGCGAAGCTCCGGAGTTTCATCGTAGATTATGCCGAGTTCCGGATTAATTTAGTTAACGCGCACGCTACGAATCCTTATGGTTCAACTACGCACAAGTGAAATCTCCCACCGGCACCTCATTGCAAGTAAAGATCCAGTGCCTATATATATATGGGTGGCCGGTGGACGGTTCAGCGCGAGCAGTCGGTATTTTTCAATCGAGAAACTCGCTAGAAGACGCTGCCTGCGTCAAGCTTGTCTTTCGCGGGTCAGGGCGCGTTCTCCGTCTTTGCGAGCTGGTAGCGCGTGCATCGAAGAAAGAGCGTTTCCATAGTCAACGCGCGCCTTTCGCTCTCACTGTCTCTCTCTCACAAGACAGCAGATGGAAGAGTGAGAGAGCTCGTGCGCCTCCCACACGCGCCCTCCTAGTAGCGCGTCCCTAGTAGGTAACGCGCTACTACAACGGATGGACAGACCCAAACCTTAAGGAGCTTCACCCCTAAAAGAAACAGACCAAAGGGAAGGCCTTTTCTTTTTATGTGTTTTACAGCGTACGCTGTTATGGACTCATTACAATGGCAGCAATGAATAGCGGTGGTGCCTGCCACCGCCCTTCAGTTTCTGTGGCCACTATCACTCATGATAAGTAAAAGAATCCATTCCTGTCCAGATTTGAATCCAGCTCAGTAGGGGCAGTGCTACACATCCCAGACTCACCAGATGGCTGAGCACATCATGCTCTCAGCCATGGCACTAATATGGTAGGAGTGGTACATCATACGTAGTCAGCTGTCAAGGGACAAAGAGGAGGAGAAGGACGAGTAGAAGAGAAAGAAGATGGACGATGAAGAGGAAGGGGACATCGACAAAGAAAAAGAGGAAGATGAGGAATAAGACAAGAAAGCAATGAAGAGGAAGAACATGGTGAAGATGTAGAAGAGGCAGCGAGAATGATGAGGAATAAGATCACTAAGAGAAGGAAGCAGCTGGGGAAGAAGTTAGGGGGGAAAAAAGAACGAGAGAGCATGCAGCAACGTCAAGCTTACATTGTGACTGTGCTGCATACTTTGCGCAGGCCTGAGAGTTTTTTTTTTTCAATTTGAATTGAAAATGCATGATGAGGGAATGAAAGAGTGAAAAGTTGAGGAACACCATAGTGGAGGACTCCAGAAATTTTGATCACTTGGAGTTTTTTAATGTGCACCCAAATCTGAATACGTGGGCATCTAGCATTTTTAAATCTTAACTGCCACAGGTGATGGAGGAGAAATGCTAGAGGCTTATGTCCTGTGCAATACAAATACATCTCTAATGTATGCACATGCACTGACATGTGGTGTCAGTGCATGTTAAGCCCAGGTGGTCAAAATTTCTGGAGCCCTCCATGACAGCATTCCTCTTCTTCCACTCTTTCATTCCACTCTTTCATGCTGAGCCATGCTCCCTACAAATGCTGTAGAAAATAGCGTCCACTGCTTAACTGAATAACAATTATTATTTCTTCACAATCCCATTCTGACACAGAAGCAGACAAATTTTCCATACTTTTTTGGCAGTGGATGTTGTAAGTGCAGTGTCATAACCACTCTCGCTACACTTGGCATCTTGCTGTTCCCAACTATTTAGGACACATGCCAGTCTGCCTCTTCCCAGGTGTGATGGTACGTGCAGTTTTAGCAGTAATGCCATGATTTCTAATACGGTGGCCTGCCCCACATTCCTCATGAAGTTTTCTGAAGTATCATAGCTTTCTTTTGTGCTGGCAGCACATGCCTGACTGAATGATCGTATTTAAGTACATCGACAGGTCTAAACTTTAGGCAGACAACTGTGGCATTTAATTATTGTGTGTGTGTTAAGCGGGCAGTTGCTCTGGGAGGGTCGTTTCTTCCTACAATGATTCATCTGACTCTCGAGCTTGTCAGGTGTGGCAGGGCTTTAAATCGTGCCGTGGACTCTCTAAAGCTGGTTGAGCGTGGTGCAATTGGCCACTAAACAAATAATGTGATGGCCCGAAAATACGCTTTCGAATTTGGAATGTATGAACAAGATATTATAGTTGGTAGTCTGTGGGATGAACTTGAGTAGGGAAAGTAGCATAGTTTAGTTGGCATGAAGAAAACGGATTTTGTAGTTCATTCAGCTCTTCTCTTTGTAGGGTGAAAAATAAAAAGGAGGGGCTGCCACAGTGGATGCTAACACTGATGCTACATTACCATTCCTGAAAGCTGTTTTTTTGCATTCAACCCCCGAAGGATGTTTGACAACTGTGGTGTCCGAGTCAGTGGCATGGTTTAGGCAAGAAATGTGTAAAGCCTCCCCAGAACAGCTGCTTCCCTATAGTTCCAAATGGCATCAGTACACACAACCACATTTTTGCAAAAAGTTAATCTTCAGCAATGAATGACAGCATGCAGGGCTTGCTCTAACAGAACTTCATGGAGGGTATCTTAGAAAGTGTAATGCCACCAACAAAAGGCTAGAACCAGATTTTGAAATAATCAGCTAGCACATTTGCTGTGTTTAGGAGCGTGTTGGCATAATTCTAATCAGAATGAAGCAACTTGTCACATTCACGCAAATAGGTGTACTTTACAGAGTTGCCACATTAGTCTGTATCAGTGGTGTCATGCAATTTCTACAGCATTTGGAGCGAATGACAAGCTGGTACTGTACATCTCGATGTAAGCTCATGCTGCTTTGTGAAATCGTTAATCAGGCAAGGTTCTCTGATTTTTTTAGGCAATACACTTATTGTAAAATAAAGGTTAAAAAACAAGAAGATTTGCATGCGCACACATTGGCACTTGCTAAAATAAATTCTCAAGTTGTGGCAGCACTTTCCTTCGTCTCCTCTGACAGCCCAAATTCGCACTGTGTTTCTTGTCCGCCGGTCGGTAACTACCATGTTGCATCCAGGAATGGTGCAACTCCAAGGAGGAATCGTAAAGAAATTAATGAGGTCTAGGAGACACATCACTCAAAAAGAAAACATGCAAATGCATGAATCATGAGGTGAAAATTCCAAAGCCCTACTCAGAATTCTTCCTTTTCTGTTTAATTTTTCTTATGTTCACATGCTGAAAGTCACCATCATGAATTAATGCACTTACAAAGGGGGCATCCCCTCTTCCTTGCCAATGCTACCCTGACCCCTGGTGACATAGAAGTAGGGAAAGATGCTTTTCGTGCATGCTGCAAGCTGGTCTCAAGAAAGCTGTTCTTCTGTTGCCGTAATGAGTATTTTCATGTGTGGCTGTGTATTGATTCGTCACGGACATTGAAAGAACCATAAGTAGCAAGAACAAAGCAATAAAAAAGCAGCAAGCATAAAGCAGAGGTAGCAGTGATACCTTAGGTACAAAGTTGTTTATGTGGGGATGAGGGGGACCTTATGTGGTGCTATTATTCAAGTTGATACTTAGTGAGAAATTAGGTCTTGGTAGAATTATTCTGAAATTGTCTGCTATTTTTATGTTAAGTTTACATACAATCAAGTTCCATATTTTATTGGAGGGTATCACACGCTCCTTGAAGCTGATACGTTAAAACTGCAAATCTCTATGTGGTGGTAATTGGAGAGACATTGGGGATTTCAAGCAAATACTCCGAAGTTCAGTGTTTGGAAACGAATAAGTAAGAATTGACACTAGAGCCATTGGTAACTTGTGAAAGATGCAACATATTATTCATGAAAATGTGGCCATTGATTTTCTATGCATCCTCATTAACATACATTAGCACCTCCATGCACAAGATAGCAGTGTCAGTCTGAGAGCTATCCAATCATAGAATGTGTCTCGGTTGAGGAAAAGCTCTCTTGGTATCACAGCTCCCGTTAGCTAGTGCTGCATTCACCAACCTGGGTTAGTAGTGGTACAATGCTGGCAGCACCTCGTGAGTTCGACAGCAGTGCTAGTGGGGCATGCTTTCAGTGCATGCTCGTAAAACTCATGGAGCCAAATGCAAGTCTTGGCAGCAGAAATGGAGAGGTTGGTAGTCATAAGGTGTCTGGCTTGGCATGTGGAATGGATCTAAGGTGGCTCCTAATTTCCGTAACATTAGCTGTTTTTTTGTCTTGTTTGCGAAGCATCATTTTGCAGTTCAGTACTTTTTCATCGAGTGCTTTGTGCAGAATTCTAGCACATGTCATCAGTAATGTAGCCCTGCTCTGCGATGACATGGAGAAAAGGGCTCATCGCTTTACTGAGCACCACTGAAAGCTCACCGAGAGCTTGACGTTTATGAGGTGATCAAAGCTGGGCATCAGAAGTTTATCGTTTTGAAGTGTTTTCTAGGCATCTAAATGCAGAACGGGTTGTCTCTCTTGTAAGGCGCGCCTTTGCATATACAACTTCATTAAAACTTATTCCTATTGCTTTTGTTTTGCTGCTAACATGCAAGCTTTTGGCAAGTTCCAGTAATGAGCTATACATTTTATGACGGCATCAAGCAGACACTTCGTAGAACCTTTGCTATCAATCCAGGACAACATGTGGTGGCCTGGATCAGGTTCAAGGAGGCTGCTGGAGCCAGAAATTTCAGTGCGCTTTTGGTAGAGCTTGTGAGCATGTTTAAATAATGCTCGAAAGTTGGCCACTACGGATCAAACATCAACCATGACATGGTCATAAATTGCATGAATCAGATGCAAGTTGTGGACTGCTGCACCTTGCATATTTATTTAAGAGGAAGCAACCTTTACAGAGAATAGCGTCAACAGGATCATGTAAGCCAACAAGACTTTGATGTCCCTGATTAGCAGGCTTATACTGCAAATTCCATGCTGCGTTAAAAAAAATGGGGACATGGTTTTTGAAGTAAGGGATCAATAAGGTTTGCTCCAATTCCCCTGACACATGTTTGCGGTGTAAATTAGGCAATATCATGCTTTTACCCCAAAACAGATGACTACTCGTGCAAAAAAATCCGACGTGCCTTCAAAAAGATTGGTAAATGCGGCTGAAAATCTTTTAGCCAGCTCTTGAAGTTGAACGGCTTATGAAAGAAAACTGATGATAAAAGAAATCTGCGAGAGACAAATACAGCATGCGGACAGGTGTTTAAATTGTGTCAGCAACATTATCTGCAAAATCCTTTAAATGTGTGGAAAATCTTGATATGGGGAAGGTTGGAAGTATTCTATTAAATGAGGCTGGATATACAACAGAAATGCTCTCATTGGCAGTCCATTTGGCATCACACTGCACGTTATTGCTGCTTCAAGCATATCTTCAATTAGGCCAGGCTTTCGATCGATGCAGATCTAAAGGAACATGGGAAATTTTGGAGGTTTATTTAGTGCGCTGCAGGGCATGGGAAACCATGTGAGCACACTTTCCATGGCTCTTGGAAATGGTGCCTAAGTGCCACTGTGGAGAGCACATAGATTGCTTTCAATTTTGTTGTTTCATTGTTTTCTGCCTGCTGACCAGCAGGCACACTATCATGCATATTTGATGTGCACTTACAAATAAGAAATGCTTGTAAGCTCATGCATGTGCGGCTTGTATGTCCTTCGTACAAACGTATGGCATAGTAAATGGAAAATAGTTGCTTCCAATACTAATAGCTGCTTCAAGTAGGGAAGTTCATGTGTGCGTTTATTTTCAATGCACTTTCTGCACCAGCGTAATGCTAATCTATTTTATGAGTGACTTGCTGATGTGCCTAATCAGTTCTTTTCACAATAGGCATGTTACATTTATTTTTACAAGCTCAATATCCATGTCATGATTTTGCAATGTTGCATGGACACTACAGTTTGGTTTTTATATTCTTGTATGCAGATGGGTTACCTGCAAGAAGTAAATGCGTTGGAAGCAAGGGCTTCATCAGAAGTTGCTGCCGGATGACCCTTGTTGTTCGAGTAGACACCATCAACAACCCACAAACGCTACCTTTCTGCCAGGTAGCTGCATCCAGGGCCCTGGCCAGCTCACCATTGCTACCACATACCCAGTGCCTGCTTATAGGATTCTGGCCAACCGGCAGACATCAGCACCTCACACCTGCAGCTCTAGCCAACCCATTGTTCATGGTGCCTTGCCAAATTCCATCTTGGCTTGTGATGGCAATAACTTAAGTGCTGTACAGTTGAATTTTCTCATTTGTATTTTATAATAAAATTTTAAAAATTTCTTCGAGTATTCTCATTTGCCTATTGCTTGTATACTGGACATCTGCTTCTTTATATCATTATTTTTTTACTACTAGATGTTATAGCATCAGGGTACTTGCTATTAAGAAAAGGAAATTGAGCAAAGGGGCAGGCCGGTTACATAGAACAGGCAGTAAAGAAAAAGGTGTGACCAGATGCTTTTCAAGCACAGTGCGGCATGTGTCCAATCGGCATGGAAGTCATCGCCTTCAAGACTGTAAAGAGTTGGTGTGGCCCTCATGGTCAGCTGCAGGACCTAAGGCAAATTTGGAAGCCTGCTGGCAAAAGAATGGCAGTGGAAGGAGGTCCCTGAACAATGGCTATAGTGGTAGGCCAGTAAGAATACAGGCTAGCGAACGTTGGCTTAGGATGGCATATTACTGGCTGCATGGTGGCCCTGCATTAGCGCCATGTTGCGAACATTGGCATTTGTGAATTGGTCCTATGTTCCTGACATCTTGGCATTCGTGAACTGCCCTATGTTTCTTTCATCCTGGCAACTGGCATACTGTCAGCCCAGTGTTGGCATGAGTGCTGGTCCTACATTGGAGAAAGTTGCACTTGGCTCATATGCAACTTGGACCAATGTTCGTGCCATTCTTTTCGAACATTGGTCCTTGGCT
>JABSTT010006179.1:0-13855 GCA_013339685.2 Hyalomma asiaticum | reverse complement strand
CGCTAAGCCAACATGAAAAGAGTAGTTAGATTCATCGCATTGCGGACTATTTTGTTCCCGGTAAATGCCACCGTCATTTTGCACGCATGGAAGACACCTGCAAATTGAATGTTCAACGAAAGGAGATCGTCAAAGCTGTCGCCATAAGCAACAAAGAATAACAAAGTTGAATACTCGAGAAGCGCATACGCAGGATCTCTTGCCCTGCACGTCAACTGACTATTTTGAGCTAACGGCTTGATTGTGTACCCATAGCGTGCAGAAGTGCTTTTATCCTGAAAAGGTGTGTGGGGGGACGGCACGGATACAGGACGCTAGCGTTGAGTAAGAAAACAAAACGAACAGCGATACTACATCCAAAACTAGCTAGCTATATCTCTAGTAGCCCCGTCTAAGACCAACGTCCAAGAATGTGGCCTTTTGTGCCCCGTATGGCCACCGCACACTAAGCGTCACTGTGGTCGCTATGGTTCCTGACAACTGACCTAAGAAACATGGGTTTGATTCTGGCCGTGGCGGTAGCATCTTCGAAGGAAGCGAACATGGTAGACGTCCGGTGATGGACTTCCCGTGCCCCGCACTACGGCATGCAACATGAACATGTATGCTTTTGTGAATAGGTGGCCTAAGTTTTGTTAACAAACGCACATCGAAGGCAAGCATCATGCTAATGGCACGCGGATGGTGGGCAAGGTTACAGGGGAGAAAAGCTTTCGGGCACAAAAGGGACACTCTTGTTGGCTTTCGAGAGCAGATCGATGAGTGCTCGCTTCTCCGGTTTCCACACCCGGGGCGCTCGTCGAATCTATTGCAGCCAATACAACGGAACATATGATGTGTTTCTAAGAGGATCACTGGACGCGGAGAACGAAATGTGCTTGACGTGAAGCGGTCATAAGCACGGCCAGCTTGTTTGTTCGGATGACAGGGCAGTTTATGTGTTGTAGTACCGTGCAGTTGGCGCCTTGGCTCTTTCTCGCTCACTGCAGCCATGAAACAAGGGTGCGTGGATTTCTGGGGTTTTACTTTCCAAAACCTCCATACAATTATGAGAGAAGTGTTAGTGGAGTGCTTCGGAAACTACGACCACCTTTCTTTTATTTATTTTTTTTTAGCGCGCACTGACACCGCACAGTACACGGGCCTCACAATTTCACCTCCATTGAAATTCCGCTGCCCTGGCCGGCAGGTATGTGGCCCGCCGGTGGGCGAAGGGCAAGTGTGGTTTTGTTTTTCTTCTCTTACGCAAGCTCGCCAGACAACAACGCCGGTACAGGGCAGATCAAGTAAATGTTCACCTTTACTAATATCTGTTGCGATGTGCAACGGCTCTCGCAGTCGTATTAGCCAGGGATAACGCACCTGTGAGTTTTGTGTGCAGCCGAATCCGCAAGAGAGCAAGTATAATAGCTTTTTTCTTTCGGTACGTTTCCCCCTCCATTGTTGCCGAAATGCGAAACTGCAACGCTCTCATCGTCCCTTCTTTCCGTAAGATGTGTTTGCAAGAGTGAACGCGCCGTTGTTTCAACGCTACAATGGAAGGCCGAAAACCCCGTTGTTCAAGGCGCACAGAGCTACCACGCTTCCTTTCGTCTGTGTCAACAAGCTCTCAGGGCTTACCAAATCAACGCTACCTCCGTGTCGAGTACCATTCGTTTCCGTCGCCAATGGCGCCTGTACAAACACAGGGCGTCCCAGCGTTGTGTCAGGTGGCGAATCGACCGGTCTCACATCGACTGCCTCTGTTTTGTCCCACTTGTACTCGCCCCCACCCCTGTTCTCCGTAACACTAGAAGCCACCTCATATGCCCGATACATGATTCCTTGCTCTGTACGAGAACTCTTTATGGTGATTCCAAGGCAACATTCTCAGTCATTGTGTGGCACTTGTTCTTCGGGATTAGTTCCAAGGCCGTACATCCATCTTCTCGCCTATACAATGCGCGCATGAACTGCCCACACGGTGTTACACAGCATTCTTTCAGATAAACTGAATAAAGCAGAGAATATAGGCAGATCCGTCGGTTCTTGGGGACGCCGTGCTTATATTTCACGGCAAGCATAATGACAGATTTTCTTGGTGTAGTAAAATTGGCTTTGCAATATAAAACACGAAGGGAGCGCAACGCCTGCCTATTTTACGTGCGTAAAGAGGAGAAAACACGGGTTTCCTTCTATGAGGTGACCCAGTTCTGTAATTCTTGCTTTAATTGGTGAAAGTGCTAATAATGAAGTTGTAGGCCACCTCGAGTAACCTCGGAGTCAAATATTCATTTTGTGTTGCGATTTACATGGTCGTATTCATTCCAGAAAAGGCTGAGTTCCGTGACTGATATCAAATACATGGGCAATTGCATGCCATTATCCAAGCATTTACAATCTATCCGGCTTCTCTTCATTGCAGTGTAGTACACGGTTTGGCCTAGTCCTCTGGTTAGGTATCGTCATCTAACAGGCGATGATGCAAGCACTACCATATGCTGACGCAAAGATGTCACCTGGCAGTATCTTTAACCGCGCACGCATTCGTGTCTGATTAACAAGTGGAGGGCCACATTGATAATTGTATGCAGAGCAACAATACGCCCCTTCTTGGGTAATGTTTGTTACGTCGGAAAGACGATTAGAGCCATCGCTGAATCCGGTCAACTAGATTTCAAAAGATGTTTCAAGGAAAGGAAAGATGCAACGCTGCCAGAAACAGGCGAACAAAAATGTGCTTACCTTACAAACTGTATGAGAAGATTTGAAAGTGAACTTACAGCTTAAATGAGTAGTCGGGACATTCGGCATATGCGATGTTCGAATAAAACAATGCTTTTGTGAATGTCCTCTCTGTTTCAATATTCCGTTCTTGACCTGTCGTTCGGTTGCGATTCCGCCTATGTGCAAATAGGAACAGGCGTTCTGTAGGCTTATTAAAGAAATGAGGAGCGATCGCAATAGCTCACCCTACCAATGACATTGTTGTGCAAGTGAGAAACAACAAGGGCATTGCTTGTTCTCGCTTGTTTCATGTGTCATTGCTGTTTGACCAGCGTTATGTAAGGAAGGAAGAAGGAAATGGAGTGAAGCGGATATTGCGCTAGAACCGAAAGGTAGCCTCTGAACATTACTGTAAAGAGAGCAGCAAAAATAATCACATCACAATTATAAGCAAGCATGTGCACTGTCACAACAGGAAACACCGTTAGTACAGTCATAGCAACAGGTGTACAGCCCTGTAAGATTTAGGCCACGGAAGCGAATGGGCCGGTTCATTCTGCGCAGTCGACTCAGCAGCAGGAAGAATCAGAGGAGGTAGACTCCGAACTCCGGACAGGTAGACAGGCTTCCCGCTGACATATTTTAAAGCATATATGTTCAGTGTTCTTCGCCAACAGGAATTGTTTCCTCCATGGACGAAAAATGGAATACCTGCTTAGCACTAAACGAGGATAATTCATTTTCTCCTGGACACCTGCGCCCCTGGCAACGAGGAACTACAAGTGTTCGTGCGCTGCTCCCACTTCGTTGTTTTTGGTTTACAAGGGACTCCCAGCGTGTGTTGTTCAGGCCACAGGGGCTTATATGTGCTCCTGGTTAACCTCCCTGCCTTTCTGTTTTCTCCTTCCCTCCCTCCCTCCCCCCTGGGTCACGTGGCCAAAACACAGTTTGACGCTTTGAACGAAGCGCTTGCGGATGCGTGTGTCGTGAAACAAGTGGGTAGGGATTCATCATCATCATCATCATCATCATCATCATCAGCCCATCCTATGTCCACTGCAGGACGAAGGCCTCTCCCAATCCTCACCATCCTTGCCTGTCCTGCGCTAGCTGATTCCATTTAACGCCTGCGAACCTCTTGATTTCGACCCCCATCTTACTCTCTGCCGACCACGGCTGCGCTTACCCTCTCGTGGTATCCATTCCGTCGTTCTAACCGTCCATCGGTTATCTAGCCTCCTCATCACGTGGCCTCGACAAGAGACAAGACTCAAGAGCTGTCTAAGCTCATCAACAAAAGTAGAGTCAGGGACATACGTAACCATAACGTGAAAGAAATAGAAGCAGCCGTCAGAAAAGGAGTCAGCATCAAAACAAATAAAAGGAAGCTTTGTGCGGGAAACAACATAATGCATGCAGTGAAAGATAAGCAGGGCAACATCGTTACTAACTTCAGTGATATAACCAAAGTAGCCGAGGATTTCTATTCCGAACTATACAGCTCAAATGCGAGTCTCCCCACCATGAGTGTACTAAATGTCGAGCAGGACTACGAAATCCCATGCGTCACTGCGGACGAAGTTTGGAAAGCAATTAAGGGCATGTCCCGCGGAAAAGCGGCTGGAGAAGACGGCATAACCGCCGACTTGATCAAAGATGGCGGAGACTTCCTAACTGCAAAGATAGCGACACTATACACACAATGCCTCAAAACCTCAAATGTACCAGTCAGCTGGAAAAACGCAAATATTCTATTATTACGTAAGAAGAGAGATGTAAAGGACTTGAGGGACTACAGGCCGATCAGTCTACTCTCAGCACATTACAAAATATTCACAAAGGTTATCTCAAACAGAATAAGGGCCACACTTGAATTTAATCAACCAAGAGAGCAAGCAGGATTCAGAAAAGGATACTCTACCAGGGGTAGGGATTCAATAATACTCAAAGGTTTCGAACATCAAATCAGTCTCCGGCTTCTTTCAGTGCAGCACTGAGCAGTCATTATTAAGAAATGCCGATTTCTTTTAACAGCGGGCATGTTTAAGCTCGAGCAATGTCCGCCGCCGTTGTGTTCCTCACTCTCCATGAGACGTGTTGTCTTGACCAACTGCAATAGGCCGCGCTTGACCACCGCTTGCGGTCAGCAGCGCACTGCTATGCATATATGACACATGACAGTGATCATGCTGATGTCAATAAAGAAAGAAAGAAAGAAAGAAAGGAAGAAGGAAAGAAAGAAGGAAAGAAAGAAAGAAAGAAAGAAAGAAAGAAAGAAAGAAAGAAAGAAAGAAAGGAAGAAAGAAAGAAAGAAAGAAAGAAAGAAAGAAAGAAAGAAAAGCACGCAGCTTCCGCTAGGTCGCTCAAGGCCAGATCAAAGCGAAGGTGCCCACATCTTCCCGAAACAGGTCACTTCATAGTCATGCGCTATTTTGGCAGAAACAAGACACGTGATATGCGTTGTGGGTCGAGAACAAGTTTGCCCACGGAAACAAGTCGTCTAGACAAGGACACAAGAAAGGAAAACCAGGAAACATAAATGGTGTTCGTGTTGTCTGGGTTTGTTTCGTACACTCTAAAAACAAAGGGAGTGGTGGGCACTCACTTTGGGGGAGTACTTTCGTGTCCCAAATTTCACTCCTTTTTTCAGAGTAGATCAACCCCATTGCAAGGTACCGGTACTCTCGCCAAGAGAGAGTAGTAGGACGCCTCCGAAGGGGATTCGAAGACTCTTTTGAAGAGAGCCCTACTACCCCACCAAGCGGCGTGCTAGTACTCCCAGAGGGAGTAGCAGAGACAAAAAAAAAAGAAAAAAACAACCGATGCGTTTTTCGACCATGCTACAATTAGCAGGCATTTAATTACATCACACTGAACGTAGAACATACAGACTAACATGACACGAACGCACATATACGCCAATAACACAACCACCGCAAAGCACAAAGGCCACAACACACTCGCGATACACCGTCTTACACTGAAGTCCCGTATATATAACCGTTATACTTGACCTGCTATGTAGCGCCAGTGGTAAGGTACTGTTCTGCGTAATTAAACAAAAGGTATGCATAGGACAGGTGTATATTTAGCGGTGGCTCATAGGTAGCCGCTCGCCACACAGATCTGTTAATCTAAACGCGCGGAACATATACAATGTCTTTTAGATTAACGCATTCCTATCATGAGCTGGCATTCCGTTTTACGGGCAAACGCGAGTTCGCAGTGTTGGTTCGCGATGTAAAATGCACCTGAGGAAGCGAGTACCAATATAATAGCGGCTGAATTTCATCAACGCCAGCGAAGAAAAGCGGCACCCGGGTGCTCCGCTACCACCCGCTTCATTCCGACGGCGTTCCCTTACGAGTCCGTCGAGCACGTCTGTACGGCGAACAACCGCTGGCGATCACAAAATATGCACTCCTCGTTGTTCGTTATTCTGCACACAGATGAAATATAGTCTCTGCCATCAGAAGTGTTTAGGGTATTATGCTGCACTTCCCAGACTTACGAACGGGACGGATCGCAGTCACGGTATTTTCACCGTCGACGCGCTCATGGCCGTCATACGGCTTGATGCCGAAGTCGTAGCGAAGCCTTTTTCTTTACATGTATGAGTTATATCCAGTGAGTCTTCGGAGACCAGCCGTCGACGATCACAACAGCTTACTGTGTCGCTGAAAGTGTATTCCTCTTCGTTTCGCACACGTAAGCGAAGAATCCGAGGCGTGTAGGCTGGCGGGTTTCACTAGCACGGGTACGGCTGTTCGATCGGGGAAAAACACAGGAGAGGCAGCTCGCTATGACTCCCGTCGATTGAAGCTCGTAGTCGAGGAAGGCACCGTTCATTAAACGTACACTGCACGCGTTTGTACGCGAAAGCTTGTACGTGGAAGTCGTAGGAAGGCCGCTGCTATAGTTCTATCGAAAAATACTTCAAAAAGCGGCTGTTGTCTTCTTCAATCGTCCGCTCCCACCCCCGCCGCCATGTTTGCGGCTGCCAATGCGAGCATCACATGGGTGTGGCAGGAGTGAAGTTGCATTTTACTCTCTCATGCCGCAAGAGCTATGGACATTTCACTCCATCCGACGTTTTTGCTAGAGTAGAACGATGCCCTCAAGAGTAGCTGGGTCGAGTCTTCTCAAAAAAAAGAAAATTCATCAGTGTATATGGATGGCTTGCAGTACATGCAATAGACACCGGCAAATTGTGACCGCGAACTTGCCAGTGGCCCCCAACAGCGGAAATCATTGCACTCTAGCAGTAAGATCTCCGTGGCACTTCAAATACTCAGCAAAATGGAGGCTATAGGCACGAAAAGCAAAAATATGTGCTGGATTTGGCGATGGTCTTCAGTACGCGTTTGAGCTAAGCCTGTGAAGCCTAAACGCGCTCAATAAGCCTAAACGCGCTCACACTCGTCGTGGGCTAACACATGCAGTTGCCTTTTCCTTCGAACTGTCTGCGGCAATACCTTTTAGAGAGCAGCATTCACAGGTTGCATATATAGCGTTGAGGAAGCGCTGCGCAAACTTTACGTGTGCCGCCACACCTGCTACGACATAATATAACTAACGCACGAAAGATGGACACAGTAGAAGATGTACACGGGACAAATACTCGCTTTGAGGTTTACCTTGGAAACGTGCGACTTCATCACAGCTATCTCGCGCGAAGACCCGCCCCGTTTATACGTTCTTCTCTTGTTTCCGTCAACCACGGGCAAGTTCTTTTCCGACATGCCTAAGGCGTTCTTGTGAGCTTGTTGGTTTATCGTTATGACGTACGACAGTGAAGATCGGATGACAGGACGACACAAAAGAAAGGACGAGAAAGGCAGGAATTCTTAGCAACTTTCCCAAGTTGTTGCGCTTGTGAGTTGTATACGATACTGTAGAGCAAGTTTCTGGGCCTTATATTGTCAGGAAACGGGCTCGGGCATGCTTGTTTACCCAGCGAAAATCACGTGGTTGTTGCTACTACGCTGTGAAGCCCTGTCTGTACTAAAGGCTGCAAAACACAGCCAAGGCACACAAGCAGGTGAAGCGAAGCAGCTAAAAAGTTCCTGGCCCAAATATGAAGCAGCAGGCACAGGGCACGGTAAACTGGCGAGTCACTGGAAGATGCCTCCTTTCTGGAGTGGACACACATTTCACTAGTGATAATGATGATAACTGGTTATGATTAAACACCAATGTGCTCATCATTTAGTTGACAAGAGCGTGCCGTTGTTTACTTTTTTTTTCTTTCTTTGACCTTTCTAAATGCCCAATAGCCTCATGAATAAATTCCATACGATAACATTCCTTTCGGGTTCATCGCAAAGCAGTGGAATACGACGCTATTCTCAGTGCTTGGCGAACACAAGACAAAACGAGCGAAAGAAAATCGGCCACCGGTGTCAACAAAGGACGAACCAAGCTGCGCGACGCGTCGAATTCTAAAGATCCGAATGTGGTTTTGACCTAAAAGGGAGTTGCATTAAGGAAGCGATACCGTTTGGAAGGCCAGACGAAAGGAGTCTCTTAAGCGACGAAGGGAAGGAGGAACAGGGGTGGATGGGATGGCTTCCTCATTCGCGGCTCGGGTCAAGGCATAAATCGATGAGCGGTAGACGCCGCAGGGGATGCATCGAGGCCAGAGAGGCACCGAGACCACAGCTTCTCTGGAGCCATTTGGAAGGCCAGAGAAGCCTTGGAGAGCTGTAGTCACGGGTGCGGGAGTTTGTGCTCTTTGGGTGTAGCAAGAACGCGAACAAGTGATCGCGTCAGAGATGGTACATGAGTACATTAAAGAGACATTAAAGTGGAAAAAGAACTCTCCTCATATCGCTAAGTGAGCCTTCCACAATACCAAAAACACTAACCTTGCGAGGAGAAGACTCTCAGTAAGCTAGAAAGTCGCAAAAAGAAATAAAGATGGCGAGGCCGCTTTGAAGTTCTATCGTTAATACGAGAGACGTAACAAATGTTTCAATGCCTCTATTAAGGCCTACTTAGCAATTCATTGGTAAGAAAGATTTCGTTCTGGGGAAGCCAGACACTTAGCACAAAGAATTTCGGAACAGTTGATAGAGTGAATTAGACGAGAATGTGAAAAAAAGAAAATTGCCCTTCTGATGTGATGAGGCCGAAGTTCCAGCGCAATTTCAAAGCGAAATCTTTGAAATCCGTGAGCGGCATCTTAGGCTTGCGTGATCACTTGTAATACGAACTCGCTGTCCTAGTTAAGTAGCGCAGTTTCCCAACGTTCAAACTTCGTGCGTGTGTTCTTTGGACCCTCCAGTATGTTGGGGAAGCTCATCGCTGTCTTGACAAGTGTAAGGTGACATTATTTGTTTTTTAACGGCAACGTGTTCCCCGGCTGTTATCAGTAGTTTTTGAGACAACATATTGTTAGCACAGGTGTTGTGATCACTGTGTTATTCCGCTGCGTGGTGCAATATGAACCAGAATATTTGTAGCGCAAGATTTTAAATTGTTATCTCAGTGTGATAGTAACCCCAAATGAATGTGAGCGTCTGCACGCAATGTGTTTTCAAACAAAAGAAGTGTCTGAGCACAGTTTACTCTGAAACTTTATGCCGAAGTATCCCTAAATGCGGAAACAACTGAGCTTAATCTAATCGTTCAAGCTGTGTGTACAACTAGCTGGTGTCCTAGACTCACAGAGAAGCACACTATTCGACGTTTACGAACCATTCAAAAGCCTTCTTGAGGCACATAATATACTTCGTTCAAAAGATGCATAATTAAACCATTCGTGATTTGATAAATAGCCATTGATTTCTAACTGTACAATGCAGTTTACCAGACGAAGCGGCTGTTCCTCAAGCTGTCGACTCTTCACATCGTTCAGCCTTCGGACAGTTTCACATTTAAGTGCAGATCTTAAGACGAATTGGCGCGCCGGCTGACTGTACTTGGCGTGGCTGTGCTATGTCAGGAGCTGTTGGGACATACCCGCTTCCTGCGCCGCGTGCCCACCTTCATTCAGTGGGGGCTTGGGGGTATGATCAAGAGACCGAAGAATTCTGATGAAACGGATCCGCCTTTGTGTAGTCGGCCGAAAGCATGAGCTGAAGAGAAGAAACGCCGCATAATTGGCACTGCGTATAAGTGAACGGACGCTGTTGTCATTATGATTGTAGTTTTCGCTAACGCTGCACGGACTTTTGCCGATATTAAAAGCCAAGCTGTAAAAAAAAGTCTGTTAGTCTCTTCAGTGCAGAAGGACCGAAGATTTCGGCGAGTTGTAACTGGTTGATCATGTTTGTAGAACAGCGCAAAAGAGAAAGCAATAGGACAATAGCAATGAAATTTTCCTAATTAACTAAGTTAATTAGGAAAACACACATGAACTTACGCTACAACCTATACCTCTTCAAAGCAGTTTGCTCGAGCCAGGTCCAGAGAAAGCGCAGACACTCTGTTCTTGACTGCGAATAACGTATGTTATGTTCGGCAACCGAATGATAACGGCACATGAGCACGCCTTCTACCTTTACACCCATGCCCGGGTGTTGCTCTTGTTTGCGTTTTCTCTTGCATTGCATAAAGGCGAACGTAAGGCCCAACATGCGAACGACCGCTCAACGGCATTTTGCATACATTTGGCAATCGTCTACGGAGCACTACAAATGTGGAGGCCGGAGAACGACTTGTGCTGTCGCTGAGGGCATGGTTGCGGGACGTATGTCGCAGACGCTTTGTTCAATACTGTATATTTCATGAGACCCCTGTGCTAAAGTATCACCGTTCATGCTATTCTTTAGTGTCGTTGCTATGTTCAAAAATGAACCACTCAGCATTACGTTTCGAGAGTTTCCGATACTTAAAAGCACTGAAATTAGAGTGAAAGGCAGGTAAATTTTTTTATAGCACTAACGAAACTCTTACGTCTTGTGCACCGGCCGTGTTTTTGTTCTCGTGACTGTTTTAAGAATATGAAACAAAAGCAAACCACTATTTTGCCGTTTTCTGAACACAGCGTTGGATTGTGCTTCGCCTGTTTCCCTTTGTAAGGTCCAGACTACACTGATGAGTCCATGAGTACGACCACTATGCATCATTTATGCTCTGCTACATGGCGAGGAATTAGGAAAGTGCCAACGAAACAAAGTAACGACAAGGTTGCCTTGAGTGTGTATATAAATTTGCTAGGTTTCACCTGCGTCCCTCCATGCGGAGGTGTCCTGGAAAAGTTCTCGAATGCCTTAAAGACGTTAACAAACCCAAACGCCGTAAACATGCAGATTTCTGACACGCCTGCCTTGGTAAATTTGCTTGTGCTTTACTATGATGTTCGAGAATGCGCATGTTCAATGATTACCCAAATTACTTCCGCCAATGAATCTTGTTTCGACCCGAAAAATTATCTTGCAGAAGTCGTAAAATGTAGGTATTGCGTACCAAATGCTACACGTAAGAATGACCTTTGTGTAACGAATAGGCTGTGCTAACCCAAACAGGCACATTTGACAATCTCATCTGAGTACTCTTGCAGTGTACACAGTTATCAAACGAAGAGAACCGCCTCCCGATTAAGTTCCCGATATGCGCTCCAGAATTTTCCGCGATGAAGCTAGTTAACACAGCTCTCTTGTGCGTAGTGCTTTGTAGAAGTAGGTTGCCCTCCGATAGCGCACTGCACCTAACAGAGCATCAGGAGACAAGGGCCTTGCAAGAAAGAGATCTCGTCCCCAAGCAACCGCATTTTCGGTGGCTTCCAAGGGAGAAACGCCAGCGCCCTCCTCTGGCGGCGGTGGTCGTCAACACCGATGCATAATTCATGTGGGCAGTCTCCTAACGTGTCCGACTCGGGAAATGCGTGGCCGAGAATTGCGGCGTAGGTGTGGAAATTGAGTTCAAGGGTTTTCCAAGTCAACACAGACCTTGCAGCTGTGAGCAAGACGTGGGCCTACAGGATGCGCTCATCTGGAACGAAGTAGGAACCCGCCAGTCCTCCTCGTATACGCAGTTGTTACCGAGTGCAGTTTGACCTCGCTCACTTGGGTGAACATTCTATCCGGCGTGAGCTTCCATCTATACACAGATTCAGATGTCCAAGCGTAAGAGATAGGAAAAGAGCCAAGAAAAAACTGCGCTCATACAACTGCAACTCAGATTCGGATGTATGTGTATTGATTCTGGATCAAACACGATTTCGCCTTGTCCTTTTCCATGAGCTCCTCTGCTCTGCTTTCGTCCCTTTGCGTTCTTAGCATTCTTTTGTTTCCTTACACCCATTGTCTCGACTGTCTCGCTGGGCACTGTGTAACCAACACCACTAATAGAGGTCCATTGGCGAAATCTGATAGCCCACACATGATTGAATCAGCAGTATCATGCGATTCAGTAGGCAGTGAAAATATGGGAAATGAAACAGTCAATTTAAGCAACAAAATGCGTCTTGGGAAAAGGTGAAGTCGATGCGAAGTTGGTGCGCAGTCCATGCGGAGACGGTGGGTAAACGCGGTATCTCAAAATGGGAAGACAGCTGATTTTAAGAGACATCGACAAATGTTTTTGGAAGTTTTGTACTTTTAAAATTGGACTAAAAGTCAAATAGGCAAAAGACCAAAGTTACTCTCAATAGGTTAGCTAAATAATAGGATTTGAAATTAACAGTGAACCTCATAACGTGTGAACTTATACGTATACCTGGGACAGTTACTAACAGCAACACCTACCCATGAAAAGAAATTCTCCGTAGAATAAGGGTGGGCTGGAGCGCATTCGGAAGGCATTCCGAAAGAGCGACTAGAAAGTTGCCGCTGTCACTAAAGCGGAAAATATTCAATTACTCCTTACACTAACATACGGTGCAGAAAAAATGATAGGTGTAACGCTAAGAGATAAAAAGAAAACGAGCGGTATGGATCAGGGAACAGACAGGAGTAGCTGATATTATTACATAAATTTGGAACAAAGGAATGGACCTGGGCAGGACATGTCATGAGAAGGGAAAGTAACAGATGAACAGTAAGAGCGACGGAATGGATACCAAGAGAGGGAAAACGCAACAGAGGCAGGGAAAAGGTTAGATGGAGCGATGAAATTAAAGAGTTTGCGGGCACAAAGTGGAACCAACTCCTCAGGATAGGGTGGATTGGAAATCATTGGGAGAAGCCTTCGCCCCGCAGTGGACCTAAAATAGGCTGATGATGATGATGAGTACGCCGGTTATCATAGGGATGCGTGCGCGACCAAACTTATGTCTATTGTGTTTCTGAAACTTGTGCAAAGAAATAAGGGGTCATGAGATGCCGAATAGTAGGCACAATAAGCCCAGCGTGTTCGGGCTTGGATTTGCGGGTCGTCAGCTGCCATGAAACATATGCGTCGCCTGTTAGACCTGTCACATTTGCGTAACAGCGTTGGCGGAAAGAAATGCGTTCAGTTTTGGTGTTCACGCGAAAGCCGCGTACTAGAAAGCACTTCTGCGAAGTGCATGGGCGGAATAAGCAGAGAAATGGAGGTGAATGTGGGGAGATTCGGAGTAAAGGGAGAAACAAAATAAAAGTAAAATTCAGGAATACTTTCCACATTTGAATACAAGATCCGCGCTTCGAGTGCAAATATAACTGCATTCTGGTTCTTCGAGAAAACAAACAAACAAACAAACAAAAAACGATTGTTTACGCAGCTTGAGTTCTCAAAAGAGAACGTAACTTCCCACCTCCGTCCCGCGTGCCTCGAAGGAATGTGCTTGCCAGAATGCTTACCTAAGAACATTTATTCCGCGTTGTTCTACGAATACCATTTGCAGGTGTTTTCTAAGAATGCGCCTTTCAGCAAGTTTGCGCAAGACTTCACCGCTTTGAATATAACTGTTTATTCAGGTTAGGGAGCTTCAGTGTTTCCAGATTTCCTTCAGTTCTAAAACTTCAGCAAGATTTTCGAGAATCCTGCAAACATGTCCGAGCTACGTGCAATATAGTGGACCTCCTTGAGGCATTCAATATGATTTAAGGAGGCTTCCAGGGAGGGCATAACGTTGGATCCAGAATTCTACAGTGCGCCTTGAAGATAGCAGTCTGTGTGTAGCGAAGGAGCGAAACTTACGCATTTTTGCATTATAGGAAGCTTCACACCTAGTGTCGGTCCACTGCACAGGCTCATTAGGGACCGTAGGAAAGGCTTCCGA
>JABSTT010006178.1:0-14170 GCA_013339685.2 Hyalomma asiaticum | reverse complement strand
AGCGTTGGTTTTGGCGGAGCTGATTAGCGCATTCTGCTCCGTGTCAGATACAACGTTCGTTTACATCTGGGGCATGGATGGTGGGAGAAATCAAAAGATCACTATTCCGGTGCCATCAAGAGAAGCTCTTTATTAGTTCAGCCTCGTCTGTGACTAAAAGAGGATCTGAATATATGGTAAATTTCTGGTCCAATCTCAGTAATTTATGTCTTGTAAAATGATTGAACACCTCAGCAGACATTGCTCGCACGCGCCAAAGTATAAGTAACCGCTAGTGGTGGTGTGTTTGTTTATATGATATGTTGTGCTCGATCATATTAAATGAGGCAGCTTTGCTAGCGCTGTAATTTGACCGCGCCCCCGCCATGGCCACTGTTTGCATTCATATTTATTTTAAGGCAGTTTCAAACATTTTCTGAAATAAGCATGGAAATTTCTGTCCTAATGAAGAAGTGTGCCCTCGAGAGATAAGCAGCCGGATCACCACCGCTACACAAGTGGAGCGTGAACTGAGCATTGCTGCTCTGACTGTTGACACGGCCCCTCGGGAAGTCCGTTGAACACCCAACTCCCACATGGACCTTCCCTTCGAGGGTGTCGCGATGGGGTTGCCATCGTGTTACATGACAAAGTGCAAGTTTTCAAAGGGAGCCGCAAGGGGCAGAAGCAGCGCTGCTGCGCTTAAAATCCACGTGAATCTTTCTGAATATATCGTAGCTTGACGTAGTGCATAAGTAGCCTTTTTACACGCAGTGTGTAATGTAAATAAACAGGAGGCAGAAAGTTTGCTATGTTGATAACAATACATATATTCTCGAAGTCTACCGAAGCTGACAAAGATGCTGGCCACACTGTGCTCTTTTTTTTGTACGTGCGGATCGGTGTGTATGTGTTTTGCCGTGCGTGGACATTTTTGAGCTCTTCCATGTGCACTGTAGTTGCGTTAGAAACATGAGATTGATCCTTTGCTGTGAAAGAGAATGTGTGTGTGCTTCGTGTTGTCTAGGTGAGTGACGAAGCCAACGAACACAAAAAGAAGGTCGCGCTCGCACTGGCCTGCAATCGCGGGCATAGAGGTGGAGCTGGCAGCCTTGCAGAGAAGATAGGCGCCGTCAAGCACCACGTAATTGCCAGCAACTTTTTGCGGGCAACGTCGGTTTGGTCATCCAGCTGCGTTCCAAAGGAATGTGGGCTTTTGGTCGGCATGGACGCTGGGTAGAAGACACGCAGCCCAAAACTTGGGGTCCAGAACTTCCTGCAGTCATTCCGCGTGTAACCTACAACCTTCAAATACCTTGTAGATGTTTGCCGCCCAACGATTGAGCGTCGGACGACGAACGCGCTACAGCAAGAATGCGGGGGGATAACAGAAGTCTTTTCCTGCAGCAGGGACCCTTAATCACGGCGGTGCAGATTTATCTTCTTGAGGTATCTGCGCAGTGATGCAGCGACAGCCGTCGACGCCCGCCGCCACCAGCCTCCTCCCCCCCCCCCCCCCCGGCCTACGCAGCCTTTGTCAAAACGAAGCCCGAAGGGCGGTTCAGGACGACTTTAACTTCAGACGCAAAGAAGGCCAAAATGAATCGTTGAGAAATACTGTTTGAAAAAGTCTACAGCGATCAGAGTAAATTATGAGAGGTCTTAAATGGGCTTACAGTTAGTACGAAAAACTGCGGTAGACTACAGGACATAGGAATGCATGGTGAAACACTCAGTGAGGATGGCCAAACCGCTGGGCTATCGCGATTTCACGCATTACTCAACTAGTAATTTCACACTTGTAATACACCAAAACATTTACCAAAATGTGGTTCATAGCTAGAGTGCCAAAACCGCTACATGCTGGTAGGCTATTCCTTGTTAAGCCGATTAGAGCCACTATGTGATGCATAAATCGCCACTCCTTATATTAAAATGTATACACGTGCAATTCCCTATATTTTTGCTTTAGATAAAGGTGATCACGCGTGATCTTTATTTTTGGATACACTGATAATGTCACGAAAATAGGGGCGTAGTTCGACGCCCCTAAAACGCCTGACAGCTCCATTAGCAGCGATTTGTGTGAGTAGATGGCTTGACGGAGCAGCAGCTAGTGGATTACTAGGAGGAGGAGGAGGAGGAAGGGGAAAACAGAAAGGCAGGGAGGTTAACCAGAAGGGCGTCCGGTTGGCTACCCTACACTGGAGTGGGAAGGGGGAATAGAAAGATGGGAGAGAGAGAAGGAAGGGGAAGAATGAAAAAGACGTTGTCGGACAAGTCCAACTGTCAAAGGCGTTCACGCAAACCAGTCGTCTTGAGAAAGCGTAAAAGTGCTTTTAGTGCCTTGTGGGCCGACGAGTAGTGGATTACTAAGTTAATTAAAGAGGTATGGGCTACACCCCTGCCTTTAAATTTGTGTATTCACTGGCGATAATTTGGGTGGTACTTCAGCAAATCTTCATTTTCTATCTTTCTTCATTCCGAATTTATTCAAAGTGAATAAATTCATTCAGTTTTGATGTCTTTGCTGTTTTCGACTGTGTTTTTAGGATATGCACTTTCATTTTACCCTTAGTACCATGTTGTGTGAGGATAGTGTCCTACGGTGGGTTCTTGCAAGTATAAAACAAAGACGTGTTCTGCATCAGGAATATCGAAGTTGGAACGATCGAGTTTCTCTTCACAGACGCAGTGCAAGCGCGTTGCCTAAACAATCTCCTGTGGAAGCGGTAGTATATTTCTTTATGAGTCCTCTAGAGTCGAGAAACGGTTGCCGCAAATTACAGCAGAAGGTTACGAGAACGTGGGGCCCGTAAGCGATGTGCAGACGGTTAAATACGAGCAGGGAATAGAGCTGGAGTCGATATATCAACTGGCCGACCTATAATCATCACTAGAACTGCGGCGTTTGCCAACGTCCTTTCCTACGAGCCTCACACTCTCAATCGTAATGTCACAAAGGGACAAAATGAGAAATGAATCTGCCAGAAAAGAAATTGGTTGTCCTTCAACCGTTCCCTTTGACTGGTGGCCTCAAAACACGTTTGATGAGAAATTCTAGGGGTGCGAATATTCCAATAAATATTTCGGAGTTTTTGTGGAAGTGGATTAGTACGCAAGTGATGAGTGGGCAGTGACATGTGATATGAAAGACAATGCAGAAGGAGAAAGCAACCAACGGCGCCCCTCAGTGGGACTTCATCAACGGCGTCGCCTTGTTTTCTTTTCCATACTTTCATAAATGGGAACACGATCTGTGAGTCTGCGTGTTTTGCCGATACGAGTGTTTGAAATTATTACTTACTTTTTGGGCTCGAGGCCCTCCTGTGAGGAATGGAAAATGTGTGAGATTAAGTGCAGAATACTCGCCTGAACGCCGTGATAGTGAGAAAACGCAGGGCAGATGGAAAAAACAACCCCGTTGTAGGTTATCGATTCGTTAATCAACAATATATATCATTGATTATACTCGCACAACTTCTTTGAAAGGAGGCATCTCCAAGCCGCATGCGTCAAAAAGGCACTGACACTGACAATGAAGAGTACATTCTTTGTATTTTTTCTTTGCATAAAAAGGATCACTCGTGACCTTTATCTTTAGAGATAATGATAATGTCACAAAAGGTGACACGCGCTCCGTACCGCGCGAAAGCTCTATGCACCTTCAACTTTGCGCCGTATAGGAACTTTGCCTATCAGAACGGCACCAGGCGAGCGCGCTCCTTCCGGCGCTCGCATACGCATTACACGTGAGCTTTATGTGGGGAGGGCATTGCCTACCTAAGCTGCCTGCTTTTCTCTTGAACGTTTTGGTACGTATGGTATTGCCAGTGTATCTGCGTGCTTTTTGTGCTAGATTTAGATCCATATATGTATACTTACATGTGCTACATATATACAGGACATGACGACGACAGCTACGGCGAAAGGGCCATTTAAGTGTTTATATAGTTGCTATCGCAATGAAAAAGCGTTTTGTGATTAATGCCGTATAGTGTAGGGAGTTGTCCCGATGAAGTTGTCAATGTGATTATTCCCGTATATTTTGAATGTCTCTATGCCTCCCCCTGCCTTTATATAAACGCCCCATACTTATCGACCAACAACTGCCATGTGCAACTGAGAGTTTGGAAATTTTGGGTGGATTTATTTTTTCTAACTCGTCAGGTGTGCCGTCAAAGGGCTTCATGCAGGTGTCTGCGTCCCGCCACGGTGGTCTAGTGCCTATGGTACTCAGGTGCTGATCCGAGGGTCGCGGGATCGAATCCCGGCTGCGGCGGCTGCATTTCGATGGAGGCGAAACGTTGAGGCCCGTGTGCTGTGCGATGTCAGTGCACGTTAAAGAACCCCAGGTGGTCGAAATTTCCGGAGTCCTCCACTACGGCGTCTCTCATTATCAGAGCTGGTTTTCGGACGTTAAACCCCACGAAACAGCAACAATGCAGGTGTCTGCCTAGCAGGGTTTCGGAAGGCAGAACCTTTAGGAACTATCTAGATAGCACTACTACTAAACCATGCACTGAATGTAACATGCACAGGCTCAGCAAAAAGAACTGCCGCCTGTCTTACCCAGAGTAACCATGCACGTCGAAGTATCACTTGCTGTTGGGTCGATTAAATAGTACTGTAACACTGCTCAAGACCACTGTTCGACTAATACGGGTGCCGCTCGAAAAAAGGATGAACATCATTCCTTACTTGCACAAGTTTCGCAATACATAAAACATGCGGCGTCACGTGCTGATGTGCAAATAATCTTCCCCGGTCCATGCGAGGAAATTGACTCTCCAGTCACCAGTGAACACGCCAGAAGGCTTCTCCTTAGGAGAAGGCACACTGGTTAGGCAGCCTATATTATTTATTTATTTTATTTACACATACTGCAGCCAAACATTTCGCTGTCCAAAGAGTAGAGAAAGAAAACGAAATGTTAAGTTACATATACATTAGAACATTTAACGCACACTAAGAGATTCATCTAAAGTGCCCTCGTGAACATTCCCGGGTAAAAGATTCCAACATTGAATCGTATGAGAAAAAAAACTTTCCAGAAGCGATTCAGAGCGAGAATAATATGGAAAAATATTCAGAGGATGATATTACCGTGTCATGTCGGAGCTGAGAATCAAACGTAGTGCTGTAAGGAGCAACCAGGTGAATTTGGATAATTACGCAGGTATTTCGGGCAACCGAGATGGCGACGGTTCTGGTGTAATATTAGACCAATGCTTAAAAGGTTTAGACAGGGTACGAAACATCCGTCAGAACGACGACAGAGAAACTGAAGAGCTTTCTTAACACGAAAATGCCTTATACGGTGGCAACCAAGAAATCAGTGACGTACTTCATGTAAAGGAAATGGATCTTAAAAAGATCAACTTGCATTCATGGTGAAAATTTTCAAAGAGCGGCACTCGAACCCATCTTCAACCGGGATTTGATAAAAGGAGCTGGATGCTCTATCGACACACCACTGCAACATTGCTCTTGCAGGAACTTATGGACCTTATATGTTCACATAGCGCTTTAGAAGTTACATTTAATTGTCGTCCGGTTAAAACAACGGTGTTTATTGCAGTGAACTATGGTGGTACCGCTGTGGTACAGTGAACTGCTGCGGTAGCGCCATCTAGGAACGATAGATAGAGCGAAACTTATTGTTGTGGTGATTCGCGCCGGCATTCAGCGCTTCGGGTGTGTTCGCGCCTCGACCTCCGAGGAAGTTAGGGCTGCAGCTGAGTCGTGACGGCGCTTTCCAGGGGCAAAGTACTAACGCGGCTGCTACAAAATTTGTCTCGCGTATCCAGGTGTGTTGATTTGCGACGTGCACTGCTCCGGGATCTCAAACACGGCCGTAGAGAAGAAAATGATAGGCCTTTCACATGTGAACTGTGCGTTCACAAAACGATCCGGTGACAAACCCTTCGGTTTCGCTTGCAAGGCGTCACCGTTTGCGGACTATCCTCGTTTATGGCAGGCTTCCGCATGGTTCTGGCACGTCCAATGCGGTGTGTCCAGAGCATAGTGCGTATGGCAGCATAAACACATCTCTCTGTTGTAAACGCCCGCGGCATCCGCCTTCTCTGAAGACTCGTCGTTTCACATGCAACTGTCAGTTTTGTCATTTCACTTTCAACTGCATTCTTTCGTGTGTGTATGCGCCCATCACGGTTGAATATAAGTGTGCTGTATCCCTCAGCGCAAGTAGTAGGGAAAGTAGGGGAATATCGTCTCGTACATTTTCTACTGCGAGTGATCCACGAGAGGTGTGCCTCGAGGCTCTTGGCCCTGTGGCCGACGAGATACGTCGGGTATGGTCGATGAATTTCGGCGAGAGCGTATTGAAGCAGGGCGCCGACACTCGACGCTGGACGTGCCGGTCACGAACAGCTAGCAGGAGCAGATGATGGCGTAAGCACAAAGTAATTGGTTGTTGAACTTTGTTGTCACACGGGGACAGTTAACAGCGATCGACGCTATCCGGAATAAGTTTGATCCAGGTTGCGTGATGCTGCACGGTCACAGTTAATGGCGTTCCCGCCCGATCTGGCCCAGAGCCCAGTTTTGCTTTAAATGCCGTACCCATTACAGAAACGGTAGCTCAAGTGTCTATCAAAGCGGTTGTGGGAATCTTGTCAATTAACACACGCACTTTGTCCTTTACCATTATCAGAGGTGGAGGATTATTTGGCAGAGGCGTAGGCTGTTCGGCGGCGACCTTACCTCCATCGGTCGCGCCGGCTAGTTTCCCGAAGGCGGCGGTGACGTAGAGGGTCGCCGTCATGATAGTGAACGGCGTTGGCGACTGGTTGGAGGTGTCAGGTAAGGTCCGATGCTGGCGATTCACTTCTCCTGTTGTATTGGCGGTACGTATCGGTCATATGATGCGCTGGGGGGCATCCTGTGGCATTTGTGGCAGCAGAATCACTTTGCCACTGGTTGTAATCGTCACGGTCCAATTCATGCCAAATATGGACTTGTGGAATCAGTCTCGCCTGTGGACGCCGGTGACAAAACCGAGATATGTGTCCCACGGTGCCGCAGTTGCAGCACAGCGGCGACGCACGGCCGACTTTGTGGGTAGCGTGGTCAACCCTTTGATTCTGGGCATAGTACACGTGGCCTCCGCAATGACGGTGAGTGGTGGCAGCCGCACAAAAGCGTTGGTTACGCGCTGTTTTGTCGGGGAAGGAACGTCGGCATGTCGGTTTCATCTGGGAAGGAACGTCGGCTTGACAGTCTACAGCGCCTGGCATGGCAGACAATGCAGATACGACAGACGCAGGTTCGCGATAGTGGTTGGAAGCAGGAGCACGACAAAGCTGATCAACATCCGTCACCTTGGTGTGCCGTTCCATTTCTTCCCGGACAATCTGCTTATGGCTGCCGCAAGATCTTGCTGGATGCTGTAGCTGTCTCCAATGCTTGCAACGGTGGCGACGTTCGCCAACCTCCCGAACTTTGGCGTAATACGGCGCAGCTTCAACGTCTCGAATGCACGGCAATGCTTGGTGACATCAGCTACCGAGCTGAGGCTTTCCTTCAGATCAGGTAGTTGTACACGTCCTCGGCAATGCCTTTGAGAAGGTGTCCAACATTGTCCTCTTCGGACATTCGAGGATCAACGGATTTAAAACACTTGAGGACTGCTCCAATAAGTCGTGCACGTCTCACCTGGAACTTGCGCACGCCGATGCAATGTCTACTCTGCCCGCTTCCGCTTCGCAGTTGAATCTCCAAAGCACTTCCTGATGTCGGAAACGAAGCGGTCCCACGTTCTTAGCGTTTCCTCGGTGTTCTCGTACCACACGTGTGCTGTGTCCGATAGAAAGAGAACAACGTTCTCTAGCTTAGCCTCGGATTTAAACCCGTTATATCTGCTCACACGCTTGTAGTGAGTGAGCCATTCGTCAACGTCCTCGCAGAACTTTCCTGAGAAAGTACGTGGCTCCATCAGGTGCATCCAGACGCCGGCTGACCGCGCCGGAGAGGGCAGAGACGGCTGGTCGTTTCCGGTGTGAGGCATAGGGTTCTCCGGTGGTGGCAGTCGAGCGAGGCGTCGACTTCGTCGCAGGATTGGCCCAAGCAGCTCCGTCTTCGTAGTTGTCGTACCCAGCACCTCCACCACAAAACTGTTACGGTTGAACAGTGGGCAATGTTTATTTACAGGCCGAGGTTAGCGGTGAGCAAGCGATGATGGCGTTGATCCGCTGCACACCAGCTAACGTCGTCTTCCTTCTCTTCAGTCCCCGTCTCATACCGTAACCGGCTCTGTAGCAATATATATATATATATATATATATATATATATATATATATATGTATTATGTATGTATGTCTATATAATCCAGTAAATGTGTCAGCGGATCCAGACGAATATGTGCAGTGAAGGAACGGACGAACGTGCAAAATCCTTTTACTTTCCAACGTTTCGGCCGGTGGTCCGGCCTTCATCAGGAAATACCTGATTTCCTGATGAAGGCCGGACCACCGGCCGAAACGTTGGAAAGTAAAAAGTTCTTGCACGTTCGTCCGTTCCTTCACTGCTTATATGTATATGTATATACATATATACATGTGTGTGTGTGTCTGTGTGTTCCGCAGCGCTTACCAGATTAGCTCACGTCGCTGCAGGTGTCCTTAAATGCGCTGGTCAGACAGTGATTAATAGTGCCATGCTCGCGTGAGTAATGTAGCAGAGCATTGAAATCTCTCACTAACAGACATAGAATCATTAACGCAAGACAATGCGCAGGCAGAAAGTGTACTGCTATTTATTATGAAAAATCTGTTCGCTAATAAATCTGTCTTTGATTCGACTAAGCGTAAAGCGGATTATCAAACACGTCTCATCTAGGCACCCTTCGCGAGTTCTCATTACAAATTGCTCGAAAGAGAAAATTATATCTTCCACTGCGCACGAACGGCAGTTCCAATACACATTTCGAAGACCATTGTCGGACCGGGGAGCCGGTTTGTCGTCTCCTAGCCCGCGGTAAAGAGGTCTCCGGGCCATGCTCCCTTTCTTTGGGTTGTTTGAAGGCGCGGAGCCGCCCGTACATAGTGCCGTATATACACGATGCGGGAGCTGTTTTATATCGCTAGTGCGCTTTCAATTGCGCTTCAAGAACAGTCTTTCGAAAGGTCATCACTGTGCTGTTTACGCTTGTACCTACAACATAACATAAACAATTTTGGAGCAGGTGCACAACTTTATGCAACAGGAGTGCGCATGTGACGTTCATTCGTAGCTGCCTGCGGCCGGATAGCTGCGGCGGCTCGATATAGCTGCCTGTGGTGGGAAAAATGAGCGATGGAGCTGCCTTTCGTCGCTGAGGACAATCGTGTTTTGTTATCTGGTGCGCGGTTCTCATCGCAATGGTAAATATCATGGGGCATTGTATTATCATACGAAGAGGGTGCCGATGCGGGCTTGTAGGTTGTTCGTCCCAATGCAAGTTGAGTGCACAGAAAAGGGACACGGTCGAAAGGAAGAGACGTACACACGCCTCTTCCTTCCGAGCATGTCTCTTCCTTTTGCCCGTGTCCCTTTTACGCGCTCAACTCGCATTGGAATTGTCAGACGAACATGCCTGATAAGTTTGTCGCACTGTTGCCTGATATTATAGGTACACGTCATAAAAAGACAACTCTCCGTAATGTCGTACGCCTGTACCAGCTGCAGTCAAGCGTTATTTTAGAGCCCACGACGTAGTTATTTTGTTCTCGCAGACTGTTGGTAGCAGAGTGAGTAACACTCACTCTGCTACCACTTTGCTACTCACTGCGTACTAGGAAACTGGTACGTTTTATTGGCCGTAAGCACCTTCAGTGGCACCTTTATAGCCTTTCTTGACCCTAACGCAGGCATACAATTCCGTGGCTGCACTCTGAAGAACATGGCGTACGCACGTAGTGTTTCTAAATAACAATGCAATTTTAGTATCTCTTATTGTGAACTGGCTGTTATCACACTGATTCCTCTGGCTAAAGTTCTTAGCCGCATTCCACACTTGGGACATACACTATACGCCGACGATATAACGGTCTGGACCACGCACGGCTCGGATGGTGACATCGAATCGACCCTTGAGGAAGCAGCCACCGAGATAGCTACACACGCGGCAAGCATCGGTCTTGAATGCTCCCCCACAAAGTCGGCACTCCTCATACTTCGACCGCGACGTGCCCCTACTGCCCCCATCACTATTTATTTGCAAAACACTCCCATTCCGCACACCCCCACCCTCCGAATTCTCGGCCTGTACTTGCAGGACAGGGGAAAAAATTACATTACCCTGAAGGCACTAAGGCAGTCCACCTACTCCGTCATCCAGCTTCTTAGAAGGGTTTCACATTCACCAGCAGGTCTAGACGAAGCAGACAACCTCAGAGTGCTACATGCCTTTGTGCTCAGTCGCATCCTCTATGTCCCTCCTTACTTGACCCTATCCTGCACGGACAAAGATAAAATAAATGCTCTAATCCGCATGGCTACCAAAGCAGCGCTTAATCTCCCAAAGAATACCAACACGGAAAGGCCCCTAAAACTGGGAATTCACAACACACTGCAAGAACTGATAGATGCTCATAAACAATCGCAGTACCTTCGTCTGGCTGGGTCTGAAACGGGGCGGCATATACTGAATTCGCTCGGAATCCGCATACCCGCACACACTGCAGAATTAGTCTCGCTACCTCGCGCCACGCGCAACGCGCTTACCATCAAACCTCTTCCTAGGAACGTTCACCGGGAATACCACCACTCCCGCCGCGTCGAGCGAGCGGTAACTCTCCATAAGTCATATGGCGCTTTAGAGGATGCGCGCTGGGTAGATGCCGCGTGTGGTCCAGACCGTTCTGTCGCAGTAGCTTATCATCCTTCAGCCCCCCCACTTACCCACTTCTTGGACTCGCCCTGTAGCACGGAGGAGGCGGAGGAAGCTGCTATAGCGTTAGCAATCGCCAAAACCAATGCAGCCTATATACTCAGTGATTCAAAAACAGCCATCCTTAACTTTGCTCGTGGTCGCGTTCATCCTCCCGCTTGGCACATGTTAAAGGAGTGTACCGTAAATCCCGATAGGCTTATTGAACTACTGTGGGTGCCGACTCACTCTGGCAATCCCGGAAATGAGGCCGCCGATAGCAATGCCCGAGGACTTATTATCCGGGCAAACGGCGACCCCAGCCGGGATTTCTCGAGGGAGCGGGCACACACGTTCTCTGAACTCACCCAACAAGCTCGCCTAGCCCGTCGCCACTACCCTCCTCCCCACCACCGCCTTTCCCATTCCCAACAAATCATCTGGAGGCAGCTCCAAACCCGCACTCTACCCACTCCTCAAGTCCTGTCCCACTTCCGCCCCATGTCTCCGGAGTGCACTCTCTGTGGAGAATCACCCGCCACCTTAGACCACATTCTCTTTGGCTGCCCTGCCGATGCTCCCCCGCAGGGGCAGCCCGCCATCAGCACCTGGGAGGAATGGGAGGCCCTCCTTGCGTCGCAGGACCTGGACCCACAGCTTCACTGTGTGAACCGGGGTACCAGTGCCCTGGCCCTGCGTAGTCTGGACACGTAGGCGCAACGGGATGACCGTGCGGTGGCCCAGGGCTCGTCATGGGTCCAAACTCATCTGCAAATAAAGTTTTTCCTCCTCCTCCTCTGATGTTATGCGGAAGTATTCCAGCTCACTCACGCGAAAAAAATGACGGGTTATGGATCATCGACCATTATAGCTCGCTATGCTACAGTCATGAAGCTGACACTGATGTGCTTCATCATCATCAGCCTATTCAGATACACTGCAGGACGAAGGCCTCTCCCAACGATTTCAAATCCACCCTGTCTGGAGGGAGGATGATCCACTTTATGCCCACGAACTTTTCAATGTGATAGCTCCATCTAACTAACCTTTTGCCCGTCTCTGCTGCATTTTTCCTCTCATGGTATCCATTCCATCGCTCTGCCTGTCCATCTGTTATCTTTCCTCCTCATGACATGTCCTACCCAGGTCTACTTCTTTCTTTTAATTGACACAATAATTTCAGCTACTCCTGTCAGTTCCCTGATCCATTCCGGTCGTTTTTTTATATCTTAGCGTTACCCTTATCATTTTGCTTTCCATAGCACGTTCCGTGCTCCTTAGTTTCATCTCTAGTTTTCTCGTTATCCTCCACGGTTCTGCACCATACGTTAGTACAGGGAGAATGCGGTGATTGAATACTTTCCGCTTTAGTGAGAGCGACATGTTTTCAGTCATGATTTCGTAATGCCTTTCGAATGCGCTCCAGCCCATACTTATGCTACGGAGAATTTCTTTTCCATGAGTAGGAGTTCCTGTTATTAACTGTCCCAGGTATACGTATTCGTTTACACATTCTAAGGGTTCACTGTTACTTTTGAATTCCCGTTCTTTAGATAGGCTATTGGGCATAACTTTGGTCCTTTGCCTATTCAATTTTAGTCCAATTTTAATGCTTTCCTTGTTGAGGTCATCAATCATGTTGTGTAGTTCATCTTCATCATTGCTAAAGAGCACAATGTCGTCTGGAAATCTTGAATTGCTGACATATTCTCCTTCTATGCGAATTGATGCGCTTATCTCAGTATGAAATGCCGTTTTTGTAAAAGGAGCAATATTGTAAAGCTGTCTTCGTGATCAACGACACAGCACAACTCAATGATTTGTCAGTCAAACTGGTTATTGGGCCAACCTGTGCCCAGCAAAGCAAAACAAATAACACTCCAAGATGATAGTTGCGTTTAGAGTCCACTGTCGGGGGAGAAAAATCACAGCATATTCACGGGGTGACTGGTGATGAGTGGGGCGAAGCTCCGGAAGGAATCGTCGGTAAACCGTGAAACTCTTCCGTGGAATTCGCCCCACAATTAAATGTGAAACACTTGAGTAAATTTTATCAAACTATTATAACATCTCGCATCTTTCATCATCAACTACAAGTACCGCCATCTAGTTTTATAACATCTCGCGCATGCTACGAATCCTCACGGTTCAACTATGCACAATGCACAAGTGAAATCTCCCACCGGCACTTCATTGCAAGTCAAGATGCAGTGCCTATATATATATATATATATATATATATATATATATATATATATATATATATATATATATATATATGGGTTGCCGGTGACCGCTTCTCCGACGCGAGCAGTCGGTATTTCTCAATCAAGAAACTCGCTAGGGCGAGCGCGTGAAGGATGATAAGCTACTGCGACAGAACGGTCTGGACCACACGCGCCTACTACTAGGGACGCACGACCCACGCCTTAAGGAGCTTCGCCCCTAAAAACTGAGAAGCTAACAAATGCGTGGGCTTTCATACATTCCGAACAGCGCGTTTCCGCACTCGCAAAATTCTACAAGGCGCTCAAAATAGTGCGTCGGGCTTGCAAAGTTTTAGAACAGTTGATACCATTCCCGAAACGGCATAGAAGACAAGCCCGGTGTATATACCATGTCATATACCATGTCATATACCAGTTCTGTGGTAGTTGAAGAGCACGCTGATACATCTGAGAGTCTTACCCCTTTAACAATTACTGCATGTTAGCTGTATTCGGCAGACCACTCTCGTTGCAGGATCTTTATGATTATTATCACGCATTACTTTCATTTCAGCTTCGTTGGAACTGTTAAATAGTCAAGACATCACATCTACTGCCTCTGATTTTCGCTTATGCTAAAGCTGTCACATCCTCACAGAAGCCTTTAGTCGAACGTTCCTCATTTAGTGGCATATCCGCCACTGGCAGTAAGGAGGGTTAGGCTACAGGTATTTCTGCTGGTAAGTGGTTTTCCATATGTGCGGCACAATTTTCGCAGTGCGTTCTACCGGCGTAGCTGTTTTTCGAGATAAGTTTTTCGGCTACATGAAATTATCATCATGAAATCAGTGCGTGAGATAAAAGCCTTGATTTATTAATTTCTGGGGTTCAAAATGCGATTGCGGGGGATGGTAACGGGGACTGAGGGTGAGGAGGAATTACGTGAGTGTGCAGAGAATGAAAACGAGAGGAGGACGAGTAAAACACAGCCCAGTAACGTACAGTATATTACAGCAAGGAGTAGGGAAGGGAAGTAAGGATGAAGAGGAGGCAAAGAAGGGGGAAGGCAACCAGCTTCTTTGTTTCTTCAGCGTTCGGACCACTAGTGCGCAG
>JABSTT010006177.1:0-15809 GCA_013339685.2 Hyalomma asiaticum | reverse complement strand
TGTGGTTGTGCTGGTCCCAGGATAATGTTTATACTCTATGGTTGAGATGATCTTGCTGCTTTAAAGTGCACTATTAATTGTACACACTTAGTTATCAAGTATGTGTATGTAGGGAAAGATATGTTCTCAGATATTGTTTTTACAGAGAACATGATTTAGGGTGCTGTGGTCATATAAAGCATGGCACGCATAAACTTCTTGTGAACAGGTGTGATTTGTTATCATAAGTAAATTGAATAGTTGGTGGCTGGTTGACAGATGTACACTGCCATGTTGGTTATTTCCTGGCAGATGATTGGCCTTAGTGGGAGAATAGAGGTTTCACACGACTGCACACTAAAAAGGCTTCTCCGTCACATTTCTCTCTCATATCTGTGCCGATGCTCTGTCGTATGTATTACGCATCGAGATTTCATTGCGGCAACCTTGGAGACCACGCCCCGATCGTGCTTGGGTTTGGCTGTGCCAGCCTGTGCAGCACACGGCAACGAGCTGCGTGAGGGAACTGTGATAGCACGAATGAATGGTGCGAGTAAGTGATGTTACTGCTGCTTACATGCGGCTACGCATGCCAACGTGCGCACTTTGTCTGGGCGCTTGAGCTTTGAATCGTCACTCCGAATGGGTCCCGAACCACTGTGTGGCCTTTCGCACGACTCCATGGCACAATGTTGGGGGGTGCATTTATTATGCAGGGGAAAAAATCAGGAATTTAACTACTAATGTTGGGTTTGCGTTTATTATTCCTATATTGAAGGAACGTTGGGGTGCTTGTTTTATGGCAGGATGACACCCAGATTAAAAAAAATCGGACATTAGTGGTCAATATGCTGTAGAAACTACTCAAACCACCCGCCTTGAATGGCCCATTGATGTAGACTTGCCGTTTTTTTCTCTTTACTCAGTGACAGTTGAGCCAGCTGCATGAAAGGCGGAAGTGGGCATGGCGGTACTGCTATGATGACCTGCGCTAAACGACCTCGACTGCTTTTTGTGCAGATGTATCTGCTGGCTATTCTTCAAGCATCTTACCATGAATTGCCGTGTGCTGCCTCCAGAACCTTGGTGCCGTCGGCTCGGGTCCTCCACGGATTAACGCATCGCACTTCACCGTACCAGCGCACTGCCTTGGCAAGCGGCATTTCGATGCCCACCCCCTGGCGCTCGTGCACTCCAAGGCAGTCATCTCATCTGCCCCGCCCACAGCCGACTTCGTTCAGTGAATTACGCGGAACTGCGTCTGCGGTGACGTCACTTCACGAGGTTATAAAGCTCGGCGATCCTGCTGCTATCTCCACTGGACATAGCGGTACTGCTACGATGACCTGCGCTAAACGAGCTCGACTGCTTTTTGTGCAGGTAAAAAACGCTTTATCCCTGTTCGCACCGCGCACTCGTCATTTGGGATTAGTAGTACTGCCATGCCCTGGCCGATGTCTTGTGATTGTGCATGATTGTGTTCGCGTTATACTACAGCTGTTGCTTCTTGCTGGTGACGTAAAAGAAAACCCTGGCCCCGCTAATACTCGCTCTGCAGCTACTCAACATAATGGTGAAATTTTGTCTGCCTTACAACAAATACAGTCAACTCAGGCAACCGTGCTTAACGAAATCAAATCAATTCACGCCACGCTGGCGCAAAACGAAGAAGCATTTTCTGAAATAAGAGCACGCTTGTCAAAGATTGAAAGCGACTGTTCCTCGATAAAGCAACTTAACACAGATGTCGCCAGCCTTCGCACAACTACTGAACAAATTACAAACCGTATCGTAAACCTTGAAACAAGGATAGATGATTCTGAGGATAGATCACGCCGAAATAACCTTGTGTTCTTCGGCATCGCGGACGCTGAACGTGAGACCTGGGCGCAGTCTGATGGGCTAGTAATTGATGTCTGTCAAACTAACCTTGGCGTCACCATGCAATCTCGAGACATTGAGCGAGCACGTAGGTTTGGGAGGCTTCGCCAAAATAAAAATCGGCCGATCATAGTACGTCTCAATAACTTCAAGGATAAAGAACAAATTCTGTCATGCGCCAAGAAGCTGAAGGATTCAGGAATTAGCACTTCTGAAGACTACTCTCACAGCACCAGAACTGCACGCAAAAGTCTGGCAGCATTTGCAAAGGATAAGTCTACTCCGTACAAGTTACGTCACAATAAGCTTATTATCGATAACTGCTTTTACGTGTTTGACCATGCTACTCAAAAAGTGATACCACAAACATCATAGCTAGAAGCCAACAACCCTAAGCACCAACGTAATAATCTAGTGGACTTGTCCATTATCTATACTAACATAAGGAGCGTCATTCCGAAGCGAGACACACTACGAGACTTGATCGAAACCACTAACTCTGAGGTAGTAGCTTTGACAGAAACATGGCTACATCCATCTATCCAAGATAGTGAATTGGCATTGTCCTTTCCTTCATTTAACATCTTTCGCCAGGATCGTGATAACAAGCGAGGTGGTGGTGTCATGATTGCCACTCACCATCGCCTTCAGTGTCGCGTGGTTGATATCCCCTCTCCCCTAGAACTGTTATTCATCTGTTGTAGCCTATCTTACCCACCTGTTATCATAGGAACTTGCTACTGTACCCCTGACGCTGATGGCTCATTTATTGCTGAATTTCACGAAGCACTTCGCTTACTTACAGAAAAATATAGTTGTGCTCATTTAATCTTATTAGGTGATTTTAACTTCACCTGATATAAATTGCTCTGATCTCTCATTAAAAGCAGCTAAACAAAGCGTTGAAAGTGACGTTGTGAATTCTTGTCAAACCTTTGGCTTATCACAAGTTATTACCGCAGCAACGCGTCACGGCAATAATACGTCAAGCCTGCTTGATTTATTTCTAGCGTCTCACCCTGATAATGTCTCTTCACTTGCTTATCTGACACCTCTGAGTGGTCATGTAGTTATTTTCACTACTTATAAGTCTCAGCTACCACATCCATCAAAGATAAAGAAAACAATAACGTTTTACGACCGAGGTAACTACGAGGCAATCAATGACGAATTAGGTATGTTTTGTGAAAGGTTGCTCAGTGACTTCTCCCAGACGAATGTCGAGGAAAATTGGTGCCTTTTTAAAAATAAAGTGCAGCAGCTAACTAAAACTTACATTCCTACTATTACGGTTACTGAGCGAACTCGAACACCATGGTTCAATTCATCACTCAAACGTATGAAAAACAAAAAGCAACGAAAATTCCGCTCGGCTAGATCAATGAATACGCCTTTAGCCTGGCAGAAATACCGCGACACTGAAAAAGAATTTGAGTCTCTTGCCGCTAAAGCAAAGCGTACATTCTTTTCCTGTACCCTTCTAAACCTGTTAAAAAACAATCCAAAAGGATTCTGGAAAACAGTAAACCCGCCAAATCGGTCTCGCTGCGGAATGAATGTGATGGTGTGATACCTGACTGCACTGTACCCGATGTTCTCAACTCAACATTTTGTTCCGTCTTCACCGATGACCCAGACGACATCCTGCCTCATACTCCATTTCTTGACCATCCACCAATGTCGAAACTCATTATCAGTGCTGTAGGAATTGAAAAGGCTATAGAGATTATCATCTGCAGGTGTTGACAACATAAATTCCAAAATGCTGAAAAGTACAAAACCTGTATGTAGTGTAATCTTGCAGCGCATCTTTCAGCAGTCACTGTCAACTGGAGTGGTGCCACGGGACTGGAAAGTAGGAAAGATCATTCCTGTCCCGAAAAAAAGGTATTTCTTTCTCCCCTAGCAGCTATCTACCCATCTCACTGACGTGTATATGTTGTAAACTTATGGAACACATCATTTACTAGCATGTATCTAAGTTTCTTCTTTCTGTTGGCTACTTCCACCAAAACCAGCACGGTTTCCAAAAAGGTCTTTCCTGTGAAACACAATTAGCTTTATTTATAAACGACATTAGCTCCGTCATAGATATTAACATACCAGTAGATGCCTTATTCCTCGATTTTGAAAAGGCCTTTGACAAGGTCCCGCACAAAAGACTTTTTTTGAAGCTGTCGCACCTCAATCTTCAACCACTGGTACTTAATTGGATTCAAGATTTTTTGTATAACAGAAAACAATCTGTCTTTGCAAACAATTACTCTTCTGCGTCATCTTCCGTTAGGTCAGGTGTTCCTCAAGGGTCGATACTTGGCCCTCTACTCTTTTTAATATATGTCAACGACCTACCTACAAACATTTCATCTAACATCAGATTATTCGCTGATGACTGTGTCATCTGTCGGCCCATTCACAACAATAACGACATCCTAGCGCTACAATCTGACCTAAATCTCGTTGAAGACTGGTGCGCAAAGTGGCTGATGTCACTAAATGTTAAAAAGACGTCTCTTCTCAGTTTTAACCGCAGGAATGACTACCTCACACCACAAAACCTTCTTAGCAACTCTCCCATTTCCTCTGTTTCCTCGTATACATACCTTGGCATAGAACTCACCACCGATCTCTCTTGGACGCCCCACATAACCAATGTAACCAACAGAGCGAACCACATACTAGGCTACCTCCGCAGGAACTTACGCCTAGCTCCATCTTCATTGAAACTGCTAGCTTATAACACTCTGCTGCGTCCCAAGTTAGAATATGCATGTACCACATGGGATCCTCACCAATACAACCTGATTAAAGCATTAGAATCTGTCCAAAATCGTGCAACTAGGTTTATCCTCTCTGACTACTCATTCAATAGCAGTATTACGAAGCTTAAATCTCGTATTAATCTTCCGAACCTGCTCTTCATCGCAAAGTCGCTCGGCTCTGCCTCTTTCGCAAATTTTATCACGCTACACCTCGTACAACTGCGATCATTACAGCTCATCGCCATTCTACCAGACTCAACCACACCAAAGCCGTTCACCCGCCCCATGCTCGGACCGTAGCTCATTCATCATCGTTTTTCGTGTGCACGTCAAAGGACTGGAATGCTCTTTGCCAGCACCATGCACCACTCCAGCTCGATACTCTTCAAAGAAGACATTGTAAAACTTGTACTGTGTTGCTGCCCACCCCTCATGTAAAACCCCTAAATAGGGGCCTTTGAGGTATTGGAAATAAATAAATAAATAAAAAAGTAAGCATGAAAAAATGAGGTTTTAGCTATGGTTAGCGTACCTCGGTGGTCCGCCCTGCCATGCAAGGAGGACATTGAGGCTCTCTGCAGCCGTGGAGAAACTGGTCCCATTGCATGCCGCTCTCTTATCTACATCATGTCATGAGTAAGGGGCCCCACAAACACAGGCTAGCGGACGAAACGGAGAGATCGGCGAAGTGGCGCGGGAATGCACGCGCCATGGACACGTCGGTGTTCATAATTGGATGTCAGCGGGCTCGCGGCACGCGACACGAGGAGAGATCGGTGATCGAGAAGGCTGAGCTGGCATTCTCTGCGCGGCACCGGTCGACGAAGGGTGTCTGGCCAGCTATGGTCTGGTGACGAGGAGACGAGGGCGTCGGCCTCCGGGGTGCCGTCGATCTGGCTGACGATCGAGCACGGACTTCGGAGTGGCAGCGGCCGAACTTCAGCAGTTCCCGGCGTACCCGCAGCGCTCCACCTTCGCCGGCAGAACGGGACGACCGGCAGAAGAATCGCTGCAGAGGGCCGGTCTTGGTTGGAGACCGGACATCACATATGAGGAGGCCTAGGTTGGGCTAGGCCTAAGCGGTGACCCGCCACGTCGCAGGCGAAGCAAGGCGGCGGACAAGGACCTTGCGTGAGCGGCGGCCACCATCAGCAGCACCTTCGACGACAGCTACGGGACACGACACACCAAGAGAGCATCGGCTCTGAAACGCACCGCGTCGGATGCAACGTAAGAGCGTCCAATTTCACTTTGACCGGCGGGCAGCTGACGCGCACGTAAACGCGAGGCCCAAGGTTGAGGGACTCCCGTGGGAACTGCGCTCAACGCGGAGGATTTGTAGTTAGGCCGTTTAGGTTGGTTTGTTAGTTTTCTTTTGTGTGCGTATTGATGTTTTTTCATCCTTTGTATGTCTTGGTGTCCAGTTGTATAAAGTAACGTCTTTTGCTTTTTGTTAACGCTTCACGCCTCTCGCCTCCGTCACTCTCTCTCAATCCATCGGAGCAAGCGCTCCCGAGATCCTCACACACAAACTCGTGGCACATCACCACGCCCATTTCGCAGAATATCCTGCAGGCACAAGCTGTGTTGCGCACTTACCTAAATTTCTTGAAGAAAGTAGCAGTGTAGATAATACTGACATTTCAGACGTTCTCAAGCAGGCACGAGCTGTGTTGCGCACTTACCTAAATTTCTTGAAGAAAGTAGCAGCGTAGATAATACGGACATTTCAGACGTTCTCAAGCACCCGCCCACCACTCTCACAAAAAAATTGTTTGCCCTTTGTGTACCTATAAGTTATTGCTATGACAGGACACCCTGAGGATCGTCATACCGCATGTGTTCTGGTTTTTTCCCCTTTAAATTCAGAAAGTGGCTACCACCTTCCAGACCAGCGCCTCCATAAATTAATTTTGAAAGACCTATAGTCAAATTTTGTAACAGTGAGGTGATAATCTTTTTCCTTTGGCATTTAAAAATTAAATGCCACCGTATTGCTCACATATGCAGAGCTAAAGTTGGTATGTTCCTTTTTGTTTGAAGTTGTAAAGTTTGTCATCTCCTCCTCGGTTTTTAGTTTTCCATCATCAAGTTCTTAGAACCCTGAGTGTTATCAAGCTTAGAGTCAAAGAGATCTCCAGCACCATGGATCACTGATTTGCCTGTAACAAACCTACCCCGGCACTTGCTCCACTAGTGTCGGGTCCCTTTGAGCTGGAATTTGAGGCATCACTCACTCAGGAAAGTGTGGAAGTCCTGGGATGAAAAATTACGCATCAGCTGAACTTTTAGTTGCCTGAAAGCTGCATTATTGATAACGATGGACTTTGTCAAATTCCATTAAAATTTTGAAAGTAATTTTTTAATTTAATGTGCAAGTTAGAGAGACTGTAGAAGTTTGTGTTCTCGCTTTGCTGCAAATTTCGATTAAATTGCTTTTTTGAAGGTGCCCAGGAGTGCTAACAAGGAGTTTTTAAGTACTATGCAAATTAAAAGGAAAAGTTATTGTGATGTCACACAGGCGTCATGACAGCCTTCCTGTTTTTTAAGAGTTTGGTTATTGCAGCGACGAGGTGCAAAATAATGCTCAGATGTTGTCTAATTCTTGAAAGAAATTCGTGTTTCAACTTGTATTGGGAAACTATTCTGCTTAACCAGCACGTCTTTAAGTGTGTCAGAAAAAATGTTTTAGTAACCCTTGTATCTTCCAACAGCAGAAGAGTGACAACTGTTGTGTCAGTGCGCATGTGTGAGTGCATCACAGTGCTGGTGAAAGTGTGCGTGTGTAACTGGACAGACATCATTATCGCGATTACTGCCTGTATAAAAGGCAGCCAACTTATGTTCACAGCGACTGTTGCTTTCGGCCTGTTCTGTTAATAAACCCTTGTTACTGTTCAAGCCTAAGTGTTGCGCCATGTTTACTGAGGACACAACAGTGGCGACGAGGGTGGGACTGCCGTTGAAGTGAAGCACCGCTACCGGCAGCCCTACAGAACGTGGAAGATGGTGACATGGCTGCTCATGGTCGGGTTGAACCGTTCTTCGAAGATGGGGACGAAGACTTCAAGTCGTAAGTCGAGCGCTTCGAAATCTGCCTACAAGCCACACAGGTGAGCGCTGAGCTGAGGGTTTCCGTATTTGTAACGGCCATAGGAAAGAAAGCATATCAAACGTTGAAGCACCTGCTTGCCCCAGAAAAACTGGATAACAAGGATTATCAAGACCTTGTAGAGGTCCTCAAAGCTCACTACGCTCCGAAAAGAATGGTCGTCGCGGAACAGTTCCGTTTTAACTGCAGAGTACAGCAAGAAAATGAGCCCATGGAAGCATTTTCGATTGAATTGAAAAGGCTCGCCACGTCGTGCGAATTTGGTGATTTCCTAGTTGAAGCTTTACAAGACCGTTTTTTCGCTGAATTAAGGGACCAGGTGACTCAAGCAGAACTGTTGAAAAGGAGCGAACTGTCATTTGTTGACGCGTGCGAAGTCGCCAAGAGTATCGAGCTAGCCTGCGCAGAGATAAAGGTAATACAGCCGCACTTGTCTGGAAAAACAGAAGTTAACACGGTTGAACGGCACGCTCAAGGCGAGAGGTTGGAATCAAAAACCTATTGGAAAACCTCGGCAACAAGGACATGGGCAAGGCCGGAACACAACATAGAAAACTGTTTTCGATGTGGACAGAACCACGCCGCCAGTGCTTGCCCATTCTGAAAGTACCAGTGCCGTGCTTGTCACCGACTGGGACACTCACGGGGCTAGCGAATTAACGTGCCCTCGTGTAGGTTCGTGTGTTCAAAACTCGATGGCTTGACCGTCATCGAGAAAGGATAGACGAGACCGTTTGTGCAGGAAAGAAAAACAAATAACACTCGCTGTATTTGAATGAAACGGATTAAAGAGAGGAAAGGATAAAAACGAGGTGAAGCATGCAAAGGAGACAAAAAGTTAACAGAACCATAACCGTGAAGAATAATGGTTAACAGTGCATAGAGTAAGTTGAACAGGAAAGACTGTCACCGTTAAGGTGGGCACCCCAGAGTAGACGGCGAGGTTGATGAAGAATACGCACTCGGGGCGCACTTGGGTCAAGGTGTCTCTCGCAGGGGAGGCAGCGTCGGATGAGTGAAGGTCAGCAACCTTTCGGCGTCTATATCCGACGCTCAGACAACGAGCCGGGGACGCAGTTGTGCCTGGCCTAACGCCAGACGGTGGAAAGCCGGTGGAGTACCTGGCCAACGCCAGGCGATGGGAAGCTGGTGGAATGCCTGGCCAACGCCAGGCGATGGAAAACCTGGCCAACGCCAGATGCTGTACCGCTCGGGTACAAGCCCAGGTGGGAGCCTGCAGCGGCCTCTCCACAGGAACTCGGCCGCCACTCCCGTCAAGGTGTCGCTAGGTGGGAAAGTAGCGTCGGACGAATGAAGGTCAGCAACCTTTTGGCGTCTTCATCCGACGCTCGGGCAACAAGCCGGGGACGCAGTTGTGCCTGGCCAACGCCAGACGATGAGAAGCCGGTGGAGTGCCTGGCCAACGCCAGACGATGGGAAGCCGATGGAGAGCCTGGCCTACGCCAGATGCTGCAAAGCCTGGCCAACGCCAGGTGCTGTACCGCTCGGGTACACGCCCAGGTGGGAGCCTGCAGCGGCCTTGCCACAGGAACTCGGCCGCCACTCCCGCGCCCTGGTAGGCTTCCTTCTTCCACCACGTCTCAGCCACGTCTCCCTGGTTCTTCTCCCCGCCTGTTCCTACCCAGCGTGGAAGCCCTTCATTCGTCGAGTTCGGCTGACGTACACTCACGCGCTTCGTCTACACATCGTCTTCCTCGATTATTGAGAGCTCGCGGCCACACATTCAGTTCTTCTTTTCTTTTGTCGGCGTCTCTGGTCGCACTGGCGCACTTTTCAAAATGCGCACTTCAAAATACGTGCACTTTACTCATCACAGACACCTAGCTAGGTGTTGCCAAACGCCAAGTGCGATACAAAGTGTGGAAGACAGCACCGATGATACGGAAGCACACAGTGACGGGGAAGTACTGCTGCATAATATCTTTTCTTGTGACGACCGCAGTCATAGCTACACGGTGACTGTTAAAGGGGCCGGAAGAAATGCGCAAATGCAAATCGATACGGGGCCATCGGTTTCTATCGTGCCAGAGACTGCTTATAAGAAATATTGGCCTGACTTGCCTCTGACTCCATGCACCTTGCAGTTGAAAACGTATGGAGGCATTTCCCTCAAAGTTTTTGGCCAGTGTAAAGTCTTTGTGGAGCATCACAGCCAGAAAGCGAATCTACCACTTGTGGTGGTACGACCAACACAAAAATGCGAAATGTTGCTGCTCAGTCGGGATTGGCTTGAGGCGTTAAAACTAGACTGTATGGGTGTGTGCGGTATCAGTCTTGATAAAGTGGCGACACTGATCGAAAAGTTTGCGGAAGTGTTTGAGCCAGCACTGGGATTAATCAGTGCAATTAATCAGTGGCGTTCCGGTCAAGTTGATCTTGGAAGACGGCACGGTACTGGTTTTCTGCATGGCCCGGATGGTGGCTTTCACTTTGCGAGACGCCGTGGCACAGGAGTTACAGTCCTTGGTGGAAAGCAGAGGGCTAGTCCCGATCCAGCAGCGCCCCCGGTAGTAGTTCCGAAACCAAATGTCAAGGTCCGCATCTGCGGTGATTACAAAGTGACTGTGAATCCTCGCCTGCGGACTGACCCACTACTCATAATGGAAGACAACTTCGTAAGCTTGCATGGATGTAAATATTTTACGGTATTGGATCTTTCTACAGCTTATCAGCAACTACGGCTACACCAGGCCTCGCAGTCACTTGTCACAGTAAACACGCACATGGGATTGTTCAGGTACACGCGACTACTGTATGGAATTACCAGTGCTCCAGCAATATTTCAAGCGGTCATGGATGAAGTCCTCAAGGGTTTAGATAGAGTGTCATGCTATCTCGATGACGTCATTTTAGCGGGGCAAACACTGGAAGAGGGCTACAAGAAAGTGGAATGCGTACTAGCGAGATTCAAGGATCGAGGAATCCAACTGCGAAAAGAAAAGTGCAAGTTTTTTGAAAGATTGGTAACTTATCCGGGTCATGTTATTGACGAAAGAGGGGTCAGGCCTTCCAACTGGAAGCTGAGCGCAATTAAAGAAGTGCCAACACCTAAAAACAGGCAAGAGCTCCGATCCTATCTTGGGCAGTTAAATTTTTATGGCAGGTTTGTGCCAAATATGTCAACACAGTTAAAGGCACTGTATGATCTCCTAAGTGAGAAAACAAAATGGGAGTGGACTGCTGAAACAGGGTGATGTTTTCGGATGAAGAAAGAATGGCTGACGTAGAATTCCGTGCTGCCTTTTTATGACCCAACAAGGGAACTTGGCCTCATCTGCGACGCATCGGCTCACGGTGTTGGTGCGATACTTTTCCATAAGATAGGCTCAGAGGAGAAGCCTATAGCATTTGCATCCAAAACACTGAGCAAGGCAAAACAAGGCTATGCCCACATTGAAAAAGAGGCACTGGTGGTGGTGTTCGGGGTATGCAAGTTCCACAAATAGTTGTTCGGAGTAAATTTGTTAGATATTCAGACCACCAACCATTGCTTGGCATATTTGGACATAAGCCGGTCCCTGCTATGCCAGCGGCACGCGTGCAGTGTTGGGCCTTATTACTGGCAGCATACAACTACCAGAGGGTATACCGCAAAGCAAGTGATATCGCAAACACGGACGCAGAGCAAGGGGAGGAACTAGAGGAAGCGCACTTCTTTTCGGTGTTTGACGAAGTTCCGCTGTCTGCGAGGCAGATCAGGATTGAAAGGTGGAAAGACGAAGTGTTCTCTAAAGTCCTGTTATTCACAACAAACGGGTGGCCATCAAAGGTGGCAGACCAGGCGTTGACGGCATAATTTAGGCGACGCAGTGAACTTTCTGCCGAACAGGAGTGTGTAACATGGGGAAACCGGGTAATTGTGCTAGTGTCCTTGCGGCAAAAGGTTCTGTCAATGCTGCATGAAGGTCACCCAGCCATGACACGAATGAAAATGTTATCGCAAAGCCACGTCTGGTGGCCTGGCTTTGCTCAAGTCATTGAGCAAACAGTGACTGCCTCTGTCACGTGTCAGCTGACCCAAAAATTCAGCATCCAGAGTTCCGCTGTTATCTTGGGGATGGCCTGCACGCAGGTGGCAGCGAGTGCATTTCGACTTTGCATATCCTGATCAGCAGTGGTTTCTTGTGTTGATGGACGCTCATTCGAAGTGGCTGAAAGTTTCTGATATCAACTCGACAAACAGTGAAAAGACGGTGGAAAACGTGCGCAGTGTGTTTGCTGCCTATGGTTTACCTGAAGAAATACCGTAAAAACCCGCGTATAATACAAGGTTTTTTCCCTAATATTAGCGTTCTAAATTTCCGCCTCGTACTATGTGCGGATCCGCACGAAAACCTTGCCCGAAAAACCAAGTTGTGCTTGAAGTTTCGGTTTCGTAATGGCCGCGTGGCTGCGGCTTGGTTTTGTGTATAAGTGGCTACGGCTTGGCTTCGTTACTTTCGCGCCCTCGTGTGGCAAAGGTGAGCACTGGCGCCATTTCTTTCTTTATCGCCGACTAGTATTCTGTAGCGTGTACCTTGACAGCGGACTTGTGCACGTGTGACCCTCGCCGGATTTTCCCTGCGCTGGCGAACCTCGATTTCTCAGAAGCTCCCTGAAGCCTTTGAAGAGCTTCTTGTGTCATTTCAGCGCCATGTTATTTCGTTGCGCCGCTCGCGAAACTTCCAGCTGGGGCAAATCGGCAATGCCGATCAAACGCCAGTTTACCTGGACATGCCATCGCCTCTTACCGTTCACGAGCAAGGGCTCAAAGCAAGTTTGTATTCGTACCACCGGCAACGAGAAGACGCGAGTCACAGTGATGTTATCATGCACGGCGGACGGCCACAAGCACCCACCCTCTGTCGTCTTCAAGCACAAGACCATACCGAAAGGTGAGGAGCTGCCGAAGAATGTCACCGTGAGATGTCAGCATAAAGGCTGGATGAACGAGGACCTTGTCCTAGACTGGATAAAGTCCGTGTGGTGCAGATGGCCCGGCGCCCTGCTTTCTTTTCAATCCATCCTGGTGCTGGACGCATTTCACTGCCATTTGGCCGATTCAGTAATGAAGCTCTTGCGCGACTGCGGCATGGAACTTGTCGTGATCCCGGGTGGGCTGACGTCACAACTGCAACCTCTCGATGTTTGCGTGAACAAACCATTCAAGGATGCAGTTAGGCGTTGCTACGCGGAGTGGATGCGCTCAGGTGAGCCTGCAGTGACGCCGACCGGGCGGCTGAAGCGAGCATCGCCAGCCACTATATGTAAATGGATTGTAGACGCTTGGGCAAGCATCCCAGAGGACCTTGTGCGTCGGTCTTTCAAGAAGTGCGGCATCTCTAATGCCCTCGAAGGCACTGAAGACGAGTACCTGTGGGACGATTTGTTGGACAAGGAAATGTCTGAAGGAAGCGCAGTTGAAGACGACAGCGATTGAAGTGGCGGTTCTGTATTCAATAAATGTTTTCTCCGCGCTTTCCTATCTCGTATTATACGCGGGTAAAATTTTTTTTTTCATTTCGCATCCCTAAAATATCACCTCGTATTATATTCGGGTTTGTATTATACGCGGGTATTTACGGTAGTCACGGACAATGGTCCCCAGTTCACTTCTGCCTACTTTGAGACCTTTTTGAAACGTAATGGAATCCACCAAACAAAGACCCCTCGTTACCATCCTGCCTCGAATGGCACTGCTGAACGTTCCATGCAAACGTTAAAGCGACACCTTCTCAAACAAGTCTTAGAGGAAAAACAAAATGGAGAACCGCAGTCATTCCAGCATCGTATTGACCAATTCCTCTTCACGTACAGGAATACGCCGACCGGAACAACAGGGGCAACACCTGGCCAGATGTTCTTTTAATGGAAGCCTCAGACATGGCTCAGTCTTCTGCACCCCGATCTTGAACAACGAATGCAAGAAAAAACGAAAGGGAAGGGGTCAAGGGCTCGTTCTTTATTTGTTAGAAACAACTCAATGAGCAAACAGACAATGAAGCTTATGAAAACATAGGGGAAGTTACTTGTGGTATTGTAATTGTGGAGAAAGTAGAAAGGAATTAAAGTGGACGAAAAGACAAACCTGCCTTCGGTGGGACACAAACCCACGACCTTCGGATGTCGCGTCCGATGCTCTACCAACTGAGCTACAAGGGCGGTCGTCCCCCCGTCCACTTTATTGTGTATTTATGTAGGTATTATCCTGGGAGTGTTAGGCAGTGCCACTCGAGGCCAAGGCGGCGTGTGTAGAACACACTTTCTTGCCAGGAGGCGTCACGTAGAACGTGAACTTAGATGAGATGGCTGCTGCCCAATAAGCCCTCGCATGCTACCTAAGGCACCAAGTCTGCCGCAAGCGAGGCCCAAGCTATGAAATAACGAAAGGGAAGGGGTCAAGGGCTCGTTCTTTATTTGTTAGAAACAACTCAATGAGCAAACAGACAATGAAGCTTAGGAAAGCATAGGGGAAGTTACTTGTGGTATTGTAATTGTGGAGAAAGTAGAAAGGAATTAAAGTGGACGAAAAGACAAACCTGCCTTCGGTGGGACACGAACCCACGACCTTCGGATGTCGCGTCCGATGTTGCAGATCAGCGAGCTTGTGCAGCTTGGTGGAAGAAATCCAAATGCTGCTCTGAAGCGCATGTTTATTTATATTTTTACTGATAAGTTGGTTGCCGACTATTCTTGGCACGGCAAGAAGGGAAAGAGGAAATTTTCAGAATTGAAGTGGTGCCAGCACCTGTTAAGTAAGTGGCGTATTCTCTGCACTAGAAGTCTGGTACTGTGAATGTTGCACCTTTTAAAATTCAGCAGCATTCTGAGTACTGCTATCCTCCACATTCTTTGTGTGCAGGGTAGCAGTTCAATATTGTGCAGCTTACTCCTATGGTACACAGTAACCAAAATACCCGCCTGCCAAAAAAAATGGCCACCTCCCATGTGGTTCGGGCTCTTTTGGATGGTCACCGGTTTCCTAAGCTTCATTGTCTGTTTGCTCATTGAGTTGTTTCTAACGAATGCAAGAAAAGTTGGACAGGAGGAAAGATACGGCAAACCAAACCCGAGGAAAATGGCGACAGTTTGTGAAAGGACAGCCTGTTTTTGTGAATGGCTTAAGGCCGGGTGAGGAAACATGGCTGGCAGCAATCGTGTTCAAGCGTGCGAGTACATCTACCTATTTGGTACATACGGGGAGTGAAGAGTGGTATGTTCATGCAGACAACCTACGACCTCGCAGTTTACTGGAGAAATCGACACCTGATATCCAGCTAACGAAATCATACGATGAACCAGACACAGCACCCTTAGTGAGACCGACACGGGTTCCAGAAGTGATGGACGTGGGTGCCGGGGACCTCCCATCAGCGTTAGCGGCAGACATGGTCCAGCGAAACTCCGGCCAACAGCATGGGCCTACTTCGCCCATCCAGGCACGACCAGAAAAAGTCGGAACAGCCTCTCCACAAGGCCACTCTCCGCCTCTGTTGCGTCGCAGCAATCACGAGACGACCCCCAGATCGCTACGTCCTGTAGTGCCCTGTTAACTCGCATAAAGGGGAAGGAGTGTTGTGTCAGTGCGTGTGTGTCAGTGCATCGCGGAGCGGGTGAAAGTGTGCGTGTGTAACTGGACAGATGTCATCGTTATTGCGATTACTGCCCGTATAAAAGGCAGCCAACTTATGTTGATAGCGGCTCTTCCTTTCAGCCTGTTCTATTAATAAACCCTTGTTACTGCGTAAGCCTAAGTGTTACACCATGTTTGCTGAGTACACAACAACATTCATGCAATAATATTGTTCTAAAATGGTAAAACATTTGTTTTCATTATTTTCATATGTTGCAGATCAGCGAGCTTGTGCAGCTTGCTGGAAGAAATCCAAATGCTGCCGTGAAGCGCATGTTTATATTTTTACTGATAAGTTGGTTGCCGACTATTCTTGGCACGGCAAGAAGGGAAAGAGGAAATTTTCAGAATTGAAGTGGTGCCAGCACCTGTTAAGTAAGTGGCGTATTCTCTGCACTGGAACTCTGGTACTGTGAATGTTGCACCTTTTAAAATTCAGCAG
>JABSTT010006176.1:0-14039 GCA_013339685.2 Hyalomma asiaticum | reverse complement strand
GCCCAGTAACGTACAGTATATTACAGCAGGTTAGGGAAGGGAGTAAGATGAGAGGAGGCAAAGAAGGGGGAAGGCAACCAGCTTCTTTGTTTCTTCAGCGTTCGGACCACTAGTGCGCAGTTGCCACATCACCATCAGGACGTACATGCAGATTTTATTATGTTAGTAGTAGAGATCAGTCATACAAGTTTGTTATACATTTATTTATTTTATTTGGTCCATACTGACAATCTCAATTGCGACTATTGCGGGAGAGCACACATATAATGAAACAACGAAAATACACCTACACACAGAGTAGCTAAGTACCAGTACAGGAAAAGAGAAGTCCTACAATGTTCATAAGGGTGATTAGAGCAAACAGTTTGGACATAATTGTAGAAGTTCGCTTCAGTAATGGTGACACCAGCTCTGCTGTAAAACAAAAAAATAAATACACACATAAACAAATTCAATCGTTAACAGTGCCTCTGTGTTCTTCAAGTAGCGTTAGAAACTTATTTAGATCCGAAGATCCAGTGTGATAAACTATTGCATTCCCTTATCGCCTGTGGGGAAAAAGAATATTTGAAACAGTTGCTTTTGAAACGGTAGTGCTATAGTGTTAATGGATGTTTATGCCGTGACTCTCAGGTTTCAGACAAAGATATACACCTTGAACTGTCGATTTTCAACTGTTTATGATAAAGCTGGAACATCCTTTGGCTTGCGGGTATTGCCCGTTTCCCAAAATTAATATTCCAGATCTTAAAACTAATTCCGATGGCAAGTCGTATAACCGATACTTATTGTAAATGAATCTAATTGCTTTTATTAGAACACTTGCTAATTTGATTAGTAAGTTATTAGTGGCTGGGAACCGGACCGCGCTCGCGTATTCGAGTACAGATCGAATGAAGGTTTGATAGGATAATATTTAATTTTAGTTGTTGCAAATCAGAGTCGCCTTTTAAGGAAGAATAATCGCTTTAGTGCGGGAGGACGTAACGTAGTTGACATGCGCCTCCCATTTGAGGTCATCAGAAATGACTACTCCGAGGTACTTGTGCTGCTTCACTGTTGTAAGCGGCACGTCACCAATTAGTAGGGAAATTTTGATATGTTTTGCTTCCGGCTAATTCGTAGCAAGGCTGATTTTTTAACATTTAAAGACATCTGCCATTTCATGCACCATTCTGACACTGACAAGAAGGCGTTGTTAAGATTAATATGATCTAAAGGGGAGTTTATTTCTGTATAATTTATACAATCGTCGGCGAAAAGCTTTATGTTGGTTCCAATGGATTGGAGTAGGTCGTTAATAAAAATAAGGAATAGAAGGGGTGCCAAAGCACTGCCCTGTGGTACTCCTAATGTAACTGCATTTACTTCCGATTTTTGCTCGTCTATTTTTACAAACTGTTTCCGATTGGTTAGGTGCATATGCGATCGGTAATTGGCCCTTTACCTATTGTCGCCAGTAATTTCCTTATAAGTTTTTGATGTGATACGTGGTAAAATGCAATAGAAAAATCTAATGAGATAAGTTCAATGTGATTGCGCTGGCCGATTGCTAAAAGAAATCACAGCATATCCACGAGGTGAATGATGGTGAGGTGGGCGAAGCTCCGGAAGTTATGCGTGTCGGATCGCCGGTGGGGCATGGACGAAGCGGAGCGGAGGGCGCGGAGGTCCGCGGCGGCTCGTGCTCGTCCCCAGGATCCCGCGGTGCGAGCCCGAGAAGCAGCGGCGAAGCGAGCGCGGCGCCTGGCGGATCCCGAGACGGTGCGCGCCAATGACGCCGCGGCGCAACGTGCACTCCGAGCAGCGGACCCCGAAAGGCGAGCCCGAGAAGCAGCGGCGAATCGAGCGCGGCGCCTGGCGGATCCCGTGAAGGTGCGGGGTTGCTACGATGCCGCCGCAGCTGTAGCGCCAAATCGGTCTCCGTCGATGGGCCGGGCGGGCGTCGTCTTGGAACGGCGACGATCCAGGAGACTGAGAGAGGCACCCGTTTCCCGCGCAGCAGCCAATCGGAGAGTAGCGGCACTTCCACAGCCATCTAGTGGCGATTCACACAAGCGCGCTATTGCACACACTTCTATTGGACCAAAGCCATCTAGGAAATGAGACGAGAAGTGGTGATGACGACACAGATTGTGTACTGCGCCATCTCGAATGTCATCACTCAACTGCAGTTTGTGTGTACTTCTGTGAGACAGTGCCATCTATTATACTGTTCGGGAGATACTGCCGGTTATGCGTGACGCGTGACAACGTTAGACTAAGAGGAGCTTCGCTCCTACAAATGTGTATAAATTCAATTGTTTGTGTAACTGTTGGAAGGCCTTTACGAAACCCGCGCCCGAATGTTTTCTTTTTCTAGAAACTGCAGATATAGTTAAGAATAATATGTTCGAGTATTCTGCAAGTTGTACTCGTTAAAGATATTGGACTATAGTTACCGAAATCAGTTTCACTGCCTGATTTCTGTAGAGGAATGACTTATCCCTATTGCAAAAACCAGCGCCCCCCAGTGCATCTGCAGTACGTTTTCCGTACTGGGAGCACTGGAAACGCGCTAGGAACGATGATATTTCACTGGGCGGTACGCACTGGGATGCTGGCAGCACTGGCTTGCACTGGTGTGCGCTGCCGTTGTACTGGGACAAGCTGGCATAGCTGGAATGTCACTGGTACCAGTGAGAGGCTCGCTGGAAAGCGCTGTACACTAGAATGCTGCGCGCTGGCACGAAGCGGAACACACTGGAAGCAGCCCAAGAGATGCTGGCGCTAATTTCACAGGCGCACGCTCTGCACAGGGCCAGTATTAGTTGATATCACTAGGTGTGAAGACTCTGGGAGCGTTTACGGCTTGGCCGTACTTCATCGCTGCGAGCTACAGTGTGCAGCAATTTGCGGCGTACGGCGTCCGCGTGCACTAAGTGCTAGCGGCTGTGAATGTTTACATTTGCGCATTTCCCCCCACTTAGCTTAGACACGCAATGTCACGTCTATGAACCACACTGGTAATAGTTCTGCTGTAGTGTTCACTTGTGTGTAGGAGTCGCTGCAAATAACTGTAAAATTTTCGATCGCCGCGCAATTTAATGACGCTCTCAGAGCATCGATCCCAACTCACGTAGAAAAAAAAACACCGATCGCTATCACCACGCTGCAATTGCAAATCTGGCGATTGCTGCACCTTCAATTACTTTAGATGCGCCAAAATGTAATCATACGAGAAAGCTTCTTGAGCTAATATACAATAATTTGAGCTTCTCAAGCCGCCGAACCCCGATCGGTCTTTCCCAGTATGCTCCCAGTGAAGCTTGGGCATAGCGTACAGGCCGAGTCGATCGTCTACACGCGAACGGCACTCCAAGCCTTAAGAATACTCTACTACGACGAATCAAAATTACTGCTCAGTACAGCCCTGGCATCGGTTAACCTGAACAGGTGATTTTTATTTCTTCGCGGTGCTTGAAGATGAAGCGGCGAGCAGCGAAGCGACGCACTTTGAGCAAGCAGCATATGTCACGGAAAGTTGCTGCCGCACTCTTCCCTGACTCAAATGCAATCACACATATTTGTCGATGAGTACGGCTTATTGAACAAAGACGATGAGAGGTTTCTCACAGCATTGCGCTTTCTTTTTGCGAAGCGATTAACACTTGTGGGCTTCGATGAACCTGTGTATGTCAGACACTGGTACTGCCGCTGTCCTAAAATATCACCGTTTGAGCGAGAAAACTGCTAAGTGCCACTTGAAGTACACGTTCAATTATCGATACGGCATTATAGTCTACACAAAACGCATCTACATACATGTCGACTATTCGTAAGAGCAAGAAAAGTTTATCGAGCTCAGCCGTGACCCAGTCGAAAAATACAATTGGTACCATTTGGAAATATCAATGGGTCCAAATGGAAATGTCACTTTCCAATTGGGCCATTTGGCATTACCAACAGGACCAATTGGGATAGCTGTCATTGCCAAATGGTCCACATGGAAACCATTTGGGCCAAATGGTTCAAATGGAAATGGAACCATTTGGGCCAAATAGGTCCAAATGGAAACCATTTGGCCCAAACGGTTCATATGGAAATAGAACCATTTGGGCCGAATGGTTCAAATGGAAACCAGCCAGACGAAATGGAGCTTGCGGGCTCGCTTCCAATTGGGCTAATATACAGCCTCCAACCGGGAACGAATTAACCTCTGACGTAGAGCAATACATCCTTATTGAGAAATGGTGCCTGTCCCTTTCCTGTATTACGCCTCCAAAGAAATGTGTCTCGCGAAATTCGGTTCTGTCTGAATTTTACATTCCACCCTGATTTGCACGAGACAGCGTCATCAACATCAGCCACACGTGGTTGTAGACAGCGGCAGCAGTAGTCGCGTCTGTGTTGTGGTGCCGAGTGTCTGTGCATGGTTTTCGTTGTATTCATGTGTATTGCAGCTATCAGTTGTGAGATGAATGCACTGGGTGCTTTATGGCCATGATTATTCACTGTGGTGTTCGATGTGGTGTTTATAAGCGTTTGGAAGTTGTGCGGGTTGTGGATAAAAATCAAGAACGTTAGCCCTAACAACTTCGCGGTGACCTGGTTGGTGAGCTAAGTGGATGTACTCAACCGGCTCATGTGTCCCCGCCGTTCCGGAATTGCGCAAGTCAAAGGTAAGCTTACCCGTTTTCGAAGCTTGCTTGTGTTTAATTCGTACTATAGGCTGTTGTTAATGCTGGTTTATTGACTCTTTCTGCGCAGGCTGCTGCGTGAGAGCTAGACTACTGCGGGTTGTGGGAAGAACGAGTGACCTGACAAATAATTACCATGCAATATGTGTTTTAAATAAAGTAGCTTTTCTTTTTTTCACTTAATATATCTGTGTCAAATGTACTTCCCGTTCTAAGAAGCGATTATTGCGTGAAGCGGCTCCTTTGTTGGTTATAGAATACGATTTAAAACAGCAAGAAGTAACATGCATGAACACATTAAAGAGCATTATGCAGTAGGCCCAAAAACTCTTGGTTGTGTTCCAGTAGTGCCAAATAATGCACATGGCATTAAAACGAGGTCTCAGAGCCTAGACCTCGAGGATGGTGTCTAAAATGTGTGTACAGCTAGCGCTGCACAAGTCAACCAAGCTAGGGAGCATCTACTGAAGTGCGATATATGAAATGAAACATGGACAGCACGGGAAAGAGAATATTTCGCGTCATATATCGTGCTTCATTATATGCACTCTAGCTCGGCAGACTCATGCATGCCAGCTGTGTTCACATTTGGGACAATCTGGTTGTAATGGCAAGTGCACAACTTGGCCCTATTGGAATACAACCAATTGGTTATGAGCTACTGCACCATAAGAACCAATTGGACTAGAACCAATTGGGCTAGAACCAATTGGACTAGAACCAATTGGTCCAATTGGCCCAATGGTGTACTAATTTACAATTGGGACCAATTAGAAATTTCCCAATTGGTTCCAATTGTTTTTTTTCGACTGGGAACAGCCGATAGTCCCTGCCCGTCGGTCTACTGATATTTTTTCAGTATTAGATATGAATTGTATAACATACTGACTGCTGTCGGCATTATTCGAATGTCATGCGTGATCGGCGGCTTGTTTCATATGTCTGAAAAACGTGCGAGGTTCAACTGCGAATAAAAAGCGCGTTCTTCTCCTGTGTACCACGCAAACGACAAGTCTGAGGGCAGGTCACAGCGCTGACTAACCAGTTTACGGGCACGTCAGCGTGTTCTGGCGTGGTGCAGTGGTAGTGTGCTCGGTTGGCAATGCAGAGGTACCACGTTCGAATTCTACTCCCTGTAGATTTTTTTTCCTTTTTAGTGCATTCTTTTTTTTTTTGTTACAATGCGCGCTCTCGCTTTTTTATATTTGTATATTATTTAGCATGCATGGCCGGGCAGCAGCACGTTTTTTCGCTCTAAAGCGGTTTTGCGTGCCAGTATGCAGCGTCACACTGGGCCCATAATCCGGCATGGCGCTGGACGCTGGGTCCCAGTGGCGCTGGGTTTTCCAATAGGGATGCCATCCTCCAGTAATTAGGTAATGCACATGTTTTTAATGATATTCTAAAAATTATATGTATGCGTTTGGTTGCCCATTCGGCGTAACAGAAATTCATTCGGTATATTATCTGGGCCAGGTTGTTTCGTTGTCTTAACTTTTCGCAAGAGATCTAAAATACCTGCGTCATCTATGCGAAGACTTTCAATGCAGTTGGTACTACTTGTTTCATCGTGGAGGGGCATGTCATTATCTGTAGTGAAGACCGAGTTAAAGTAATTTTTGAAAGGAGTTCGCCTTGTCCCTACTTTCTTCGAGAGACATGACGTTATCTTTCCGATATTTGTGGTTTAAGTAAAGCCAGAATTTTTGGGGTGCATCTTTTACAAAATTAGGCAAAGTGTAAGAAAAGTAGCGATCTTTCGGATTTTACTTTAGACTTCATTGAATGAATAGCTTCCTTGAAGTTCCTTCTATTTCCGGGATTCGGTGTTCCTTTACAAGAGGTCCTGAGGCACTTTACCTTGCGTTTAGAGTGAATGATGTCACAATTTTTCCACGGATTGACTTTCTTTGTTTTGGTCTGTACGTAGAAAAAGTTCGACAATCCCTAAGCATATTCTTATGAGATGAGAACGCAAAAGCGTTTGTTTTGGCTAGATTGTTGTTTTGGAGTTCTGCAAACTGGTGCTGCTGAGTTGTGTTATAAAGAATAAAGCAATGTGGGAGGCCCGATTGTGTTTATAAGGCTAGATATTAACCAGGCAGCGTCTCGACAAGAGCTGGGCACAAGTCTCGAGCTCGAGTCTCGCGCACCGTTGGCGATACGGCTGCAGCACCAGGCATTCCTCTTCACTACAGCCGTCCCCCGTCGGAAAAGGAGCCATCCTGGCAACTCAAGGTGAACATAGAACAGGGGGTCGTTACAAGGCTTCAAGCGCTCGACGTGGTCGGCTTCACGGCCGCGACAGCGTTGGTCCATAGGTGGTGTTACAGGCTCGACGATGTAGTCGACAGGCGATGTCTGAACGACGACGCGATAGGGTCCATGGTACTTGGACACAAGCTTGGACGAAAGGCCACTTGAGCTGGAACCCAAAGCCACACAAGCGAGTCGGGAAGAAACTGAGAATGCTGGTGGTCTACGTCACGTCAAGATTTTGTTGCCATTGGTCGGCAGTTGTGAAGGAGCGAGCGAGCTGAGGACATTCCTCGGCGCATCGGCCAATTTCAGAGATTGTCTTACATTCAGATAAGTCTGGTTGGTATTGAAGAACCGTGTCGAGTGCGGTCGACGGTTCGCGACCATACAAGAGAAAGAATGGCGAGCATCCCGTGGTCGCCTGCGGTGCGGTGCTGTATGCGTACGTTATGAACGGTGAAACATGGTCCCAGTCGCTGTGATCGGAGGCGACGTATTGGAGAGCATATCTCCAAGAGTGCGGTTGAATCTTTCCGTCAGCCCATTAGTTTGAGGATGGTAGGCGGTGGTGGTGCGATGAATATGCGACATTTCGCTAGGAGTGCGTGGACAACCTCGGAGTTAGCGAGGTGCGCCGTGACGGAAGTAAAGTTGTGTAGTAGGAATGTCGCTATATCACAGGCTGCGCAAGAAGGCATAGCGGCTGTTTCGGCGTATCGCGTGAAGTGGTCAATAGCAACGACAACCCAGCGGTATCCATAAGCGGTGCTTGGAAGGGGCCCATACAGGTCAATGCCAATGCGGTCGAAGGGCCTGGCGGGGCACGGGATGGGCTGAAGTGGGCCAGAGATACGCGGAGCAGGAAGTTTACGGCGTTGGCACTGTGGACACGATCGAATGTACTTGCTCACGAAAGAGTACATGCCACGCCAGTAAAACCTAGAGCGAAGCCGCGTGTATGTCTTGACGCCGGCATGTGCACACTGTGGATCAGTGTAGAAGGCGGATCAGATGGCTCCGCGAAGATGCCGAGGAATGACGAGGAGCCACTTGCGACCGTCACTGAAATAGCTTCGTCGATAGAGGATGTCATTACGCAGCTCAAAGTGCGAAGCTTGACGGCGCAAAGCTCGCGAAGAGATATGAGGAGGCGACGGGATTGAAAGCAATTGGATTGTAGTAGTAATTCAGGCATCCTTTCTCTGCTCCGTAGCCATGTCGCAGCCATGTGGAAAGTAAATGACGTCATCCATGGCAGGTAAGCAAGCAGAACTGGTGGTCGACACAGGCGAACGTGAGTGCGCGTCGGCATTAGTGTGCCGGCGGCCAGATCGGTACACAACGCGCATGCCGAAGTCCTGTAGGCGCAAGGCCCAGCGAGCTAGGCGGCCGGATGGACATCCTTATGCGTGGACAGCCAACAAAACGCGTGATGGTCTGTCACGACGTCGAAGGGACGGCCATAGAAGGATGGTCGAAGTTTTCCAAGCGCCCAGATTATGGCCAAGCATTCTTTTTCGGTAACAGAATAGTTCATCTCCGCTTTGGTGAGGGTGCGGCTCGCGTATGCAACGACGTACTCGTCGAATCCTCACTTCCGCTGCGCAAGCACAACGGCGGGTCCAACATCGCTAGCGTCGGTATGTACTTCGGTCGGAACAGTAGTGTGAAAGTGACGCATTATCAGTGGCGTAGTGAGCAGGTGACGGAGTTTTCGGAAAGCGTGATCACAAGTGGACGACCAGGCGTAATTCTCCGAGTCTCTTCGTAGAAGTTGATTCAAGGGGGCTGTGATCGACGCAAAATTGCGAATAAAACGGCGAAAGTACGAGCAGAGGCCGAGGAAGCTACGAAGTTCTTTTAGAGAGGAGGGCTTAGGAAAATCGGCGACCGCACGCAGCTGGCCGGCGTGCGGATTGTGAGCTGACTTGCACCAAACCGGCATTTTTTAAGGTTGAGCTGGAGGCCGGCGTCATTAAGGCACTGTAACACTTCCTCGAGCCTAACAAGATGGGTGGGAAAATCAGGCAAAAAAAAATGACCACGTCGTCTAGGTAGCAGATGCAGGTTTTCCACTTCAGGCCACGCAGAATGTTGTCCATCATCCGGTCGAAAGTTGCGGGTGCGTTGAAAAGGCCGAAAGGCATGACGCGAAATTCGTACGGGCCATCCTGCGTGACAAAGGCCGTTTTAGCTTGATCGTCCGGTGCCATAGGTACTTGCCAATAGCCGCTTCGTAAATCAATCGAAGAGAAGAACCTGGCGCCTTGGAGGCAGTCAAGGGGACCGTCAATTCTCGGTAAGGGGTAAGCATCCTTTCGAGTTATTTTGTTAAGACGACGATAATCGACGCAGAATCGAATAGAGCCGTCTTTCTTTTTCACCAGAACGACTGGGGATGCCCAGGGACTATTGGAAGGCTGGATCACACCACGATTGAGCACGTCGGCTACTTGGTCGTCGATAACACGGCGTTCTGTCGCGGACACACGATATGGTCTTCGCCGCAGTGGCGCGCGGGATCCAGTGTCGATGCGGTGGCAAATAGTCGACGTGCGGCCTAACGGAAGATTCTGGCCGTCAAAATAAGAACGAAACGTCTTCAAAAGGCATAGAAGCTGGGCTCGTTGTGAAGCAGTCAGTGTGTCGGCGATTGAGTTAAGGGCTGGACACATGCTCCGATTTTCCATGCGATCCGACGTCCGGCGTCGTAGGGTCCGGTGTCCGGCATCCGACGCCTCGAGACACACGGAGAAACACCGTCGGTTTTTTCGCACAGTTGAAGCTCCGCCCTCAGCAGTGTTGCCCGGCCGGCTAAGCAATCACTCAATGAAATAAGACGCTAAAGTGTATTATTTTCGAATATTTAGCATATTACTAGGTGAAAAAAACAAGAGGGATTGTCACAGCAATCTACATCGATCAATAGGCTCGCGCAGAATATGATACTTTGCGTTAATATGGCCGAGTTTCGCGGATTTATTCGTCATGGTGTTGGCAACAGCTGCACTCACCGGCGTTTTTCGATTGTAGTTGCGTTGCGTGGTCTGCGTCTTGTCTGTGTCCGCAATGACTCTTTCAAAGCGCCGCAAAAGACTTCTGCTTTTGAAGAAGAAAGTCGTCCTAGTGCAACTAATGCAAGAGGAGCGACGCAAGCGTAGGTGGTGGGTCCGACCGTCCTGGAGAACCCGCCACGCCGAGAGTGAATTTTATTTATTTATTTATTTATTTATTGAATACTGCGGACCAAGAACTGGTCCAAGCAGGACAGGTACAAGAGCCAGGATATAAACAAAAACACATGTGATTACATAAGAATATATCACGAGAAATGGAATCGAAAACACTAACAGAGCGCATGAAAGATAACGTGACAAAATAATACATAAAATGGAAGCAGGACACACGTGATAACATAATATACCACGAGAAATGGAATCGAAAACAAGTACTAACAGAACTCATAAAAGATAACATGACAAAATATTACATAAAATGGAAACAGAACGCAAATTAACAGTGCATATTTTAGCTCTAAACAATAGAAAATTGGCTGAGATCAGTTACACAGTTCCACTCTGAAACAGTACGCGGAAAAAAGGAAAATTGAAACGCGTTGGTTTTTGCAAAATACGGGGTTAAAGAATGGGCGTGATGATGACGTGTATGCCTAGTGGATAGAGGAGATACATATGCATGCGGGTCAAGGGCTAACTTATGATTAACAAGAAGATATAGAAAGTTAAGGCGATTCCTTTTTCGTCGTAGTGCAAGTGTTTCAATGTTGTTAGCAGTCATGAGTTCAGTCGGCGAGTCCGTAATTTTAAACTTAGAATAAGCAAACCTAACAGCCTTTCTTTGTACTGCTTCGAGTTTTTTAACGTTAGATTTAGTAAAGGGGTCCCATACAACACAAGAGTATTCCAGTTTTGGCCTTATGTACGTAAAATAACTAAGTAGTTTTATGTTAGAAGGAGAATTTCTAAGTTTATGTTTTAAAAAACACAGCTTACGGAAGGCAGAAGAACATACGTTGTCTATGTGTAAGTTCCAAGACAGGTCATTAGTAATTGTCACGCCTAGATATTTATAGTTGTTTACCTGTTGTAATGATGATGAGCCGAGGTTATAAGTAAAATGAATCGGTGTTTTTGAACGAGTTATGCAAAGATAAACAGTTTTTTGTGCGTTCAGTGACATACCATTGTCATTACACCAGTTTAGTATCTTATTAAGACTTAAATTCAGGTTTTGTTGATCTTTAGAACAGGTAACTTGACGAAAGAGCACACAATCATCCGCGAATAGTCTAATTTGAGTTCCCGGTAGTACTGTGTTTACAATGTCGTTTACGTAAATTAAAAATAATAGCGGTCCCAGAACACTACCCTGTGGCACGCCTGATGTTACAGGAAGAGAGCTCGAATTGTTCCCATCTAGAAACAAACTGTGAACGTTCTGATAAATAGTGTTGAATCCAGGCAATGAATATGTCGGGTAGATTGATGTCCCTGAGTTTTGTAATTAGTTTGTGATGAATAACTTTATCGAATGCCTTGCTAAAATCAAGGAATATGACGTCCATTTGACCATTTTTATCCAGAGTTTCTGCAAATGAATGAAGCACTGAGACTAACTGAGTTACGGTTGAATAACCTTTTCTAAAGCCATGCTGAAAATTAGTCAGTACAGAGTTTTGTTCGAGGAATTCCACAACGCGCTTAGATATTACATGTTCAAGCATTTTACATATTGGTGATGTTAATGAGATGGGACGGTAGTTTTCGACAAGTAAATGGTTGCCTTTCTTAAAGACGGGAACAACACGAGCCATCTTCCACTCACTGGGTAGTTTCGCACTCAATAGTGAACACCTAAAGAGCACAACGACAAAATGAGAAATACTTTCGGCATAACGGCGAAGAAAAACGTTAGCGATATTGTCTGGACCACAAGATGATTTAGTATTCAACTTCAAAATCATTTCAAGGACACCAGAATATGAGATAAAGTCCACTTCATTAGACTGAAATACTCTTTGCTGAGGCGTATGAAGACTCGCCTTAGCAAACACGCTATGGAAAAATCTGTTAAAATGTTCCGCAATGAGCTTCAGATCTGTAACTGTATTTCCATCGACTAATATATGTGATACCTGCTTCTTACTATCGCTCAGGAAGTTCCAAAACTTCGTAGGATCGTTTTTTAAAAAGTTTGGCAGAGTTGTTTTAAAGTAAAAATCCTTTGAATCGCGCAAAGCACTTGCCAAATTTATTTTAAGTTCATGAATAATACCTGATTGGGGATTGCTCTTTTTCAGCCGCTTTAATTTGCGTTTTAGATGGATGATTTTACGCGTAATCCATGGGGTGCTTTTAGCAATCTTTTTAGATCTGGTTGGTACGAATGATCTTATGCAGTGATGACACATTTTAGTAAATTGGTTCCATAGCTTGTCAACATCGCCCTCATTTTCAATAAAATCATTGTAACAACTTTCCATGTACTGTACAATAGACGCATCATCAGATCTTGCATAATCCTTGAAGGTTCGTGTGGTTGTGCGTTTGTGACCGGCTGAGTTGGATAAAGGAATAGTGACACTTACAAGATGATGATCAGACAGGCCACTTTCAGTTAAAACAGTATATTCATGAAAATCGCGGTTTAGGAACACTAAGTCCAATATTGCACTACACGAACCTTGTTCTCGAGTAGGCTGCCTAACCACTTGAACAAGATCGTGAGTAAGCATGATGTCAAAAAACTATGTTTGCATTTTTGTTCAACTTTGGGTGTGCTCGTCAGAGCACCGCAAATTTAAGTTCATAATCCGTTGCCGATGCGCTGTTCAAAACGCTTTATTGCATGCCAGAAGTTCACATGAAACTAACTCGATGAATATAAAGAATTGCACTGCATTGGTACAGCAGAATTCGTCACTTAAATTTAAGACAACACCCCGCCACGGTGATCTAGTGGCTAAGGTACTCGGCTGCTGATCCGAGGGTCGCGGGATCGAATCCCGGCCGCGGCGGCTGCATTTCGATGGAGGCGAAATGTTGAGGCCCGTGTGCTGTGCGATGTCAGTGCACGTTAAAGAACCCCAGGTGGTCGAAATTTCCGGAGCCCTCCACTACGGCGTCTCTCATAATCAGGACTGGTTTTGGGACGTAAAACCCCACAAAACAACAACAACAAATTTAAGACAACAGAAGATACGTCGCCAGCTCCTTTCTTTTTTATATGTTGTTTAAACACCGATGTCACTCATGGGCACAATTACTTGCGATCATGGGCGATCGGGAACTAGATGGTCGCGATCTGGCTCGGTATCGCGATTTCGCCGACGTCGGGGCCGAACACGAGCCGAACATTTCGATGAGCACAACATATCTGATTTGTCATCACTACGAACAGTGGCCTCTGCTGCACGGTCCCAACAGTGTCACATGGCAGCTTTTAATTTCGATTAGCGCGACGAACAGTGGTCTCTGTTACACAGTCCCATAATCGTTATCGGCCCTGACCGATCTAGGGCAAGGAAGTTAAGTGTTCACAATGACAAAGTGCACCACAACCACTTTCGACATATGGTTATGAAGTGCTCTCACTCAACCATGATCAGCCATTTCGTCTCTGTCATCTCCCACGTCCTTTGCTGTTCGCAGGTAGTTATGCATGCGTCTGTGTTGCGCTTCTGAGGGTTAAATAACTACTACAATAATTGTTATACTTCTTCCAGATGCAGAAAATGCGTAATGGGGATGTGGACTACTTCAAGAAGTATTACAGGTTGATCTTACACCAGTTTCACTATCTGCTTAGCCTTATAAGGGGTGATGTCACAAAGAATGATGTGGTGAGTGAGCCAATATCAGCAGCAGAGTGACTGGCCATGACCCTCAGGTGATGCAATTAGCAATTTAGTACAACTGAGTGGCAACACACTGGTTAATGAAGTGTTTTTTGGTGCATGGTCAATTTTTCCAAATGTTAGATTTAATTTGACAGTGCGTGTTATTGCACCTCTGAGTATTTCTTGCAGCCCCGCCACGGTGGTCTTGTGGCTAAGGTACTCGGCTGCTGATCCTAGGGTCG
>JABSTT010006175.1:0-13068 GCA_013339685.2 Hyalomma asiaticum | reverse complement strand
CCTCCAACAATGGCCCATCGTAACCATTCAATTTGCAATATTGGTTCTTCCATCCTATAAAGAATGCAAATGTGGGCCATAGTTGCCACTCAGCATACATTATTGGTGCGTCCAGTGCAGAAGGATGGTAATGATGGGTCAGTTTCTACATAGTCCTATCAATATTGGTTATGTAATGGTGGCAGGCTGTATATATTTTCCAATCAATCTCACTGCATAGCCAATGCTGGACTTCCAATGTTCTGTGTCGGACAATATTGTCCGCACACAAGAGTTGTAGCATCAATATTGGTAACATTTGCAAGTACACATGATATATCGGGAGGCAGGTACACATGGTGGCAAGTACGCACGATTGTTTTCTTGTTTTAACAATATGAAGGGACCACTAGCTCGACTCGGTGCCGCAAATGAGTTCAGAAAGGTCATTGTGTATGTATTCAGTGGAGCAGGAAAAAGTATCTCTATAATTTACGTAATTGTTTATTTGCGCAAGTTCTAGCTAAGTGTGTGAAGTAGACTAGAACTTGCACGTTGGAAGTTGAGCAAACTACATCTATAACGCCATCATATGGTCCAAAATGCCCAGCAGCATGTTAGTGGCTTCCGAGCCCACGTGCATGGCATAGCAGGTCACTTTATCTGTTGTCATTGCAATATTTCCAAAACAATAGAAGTAGGCTGTGTATACTGTCCAGACATTGTCTGGTTTCTCCAATACAGGACAGCCAATGCTGCTTGCGAGACAATATTGTCCAGATGTAAATACTGTCGCGCCTATGTTGTTCACATTGGGAAGTACATGACATATTAGAAGCAATTATCTCTTTTTCATTTGAAACAACGAGTATATATGTACGTACCGTGTGCACTCGCATAATTAGCACCCACGCGTAATTTCTGCACTCCCAACTTTATGTACGGTTTACGCAAAAATATTACTTGCATGCTCTCCCCGTGACACCCAGTGCCACGTGGCGCAGGCTAGTGCTGTCCTTTTTCAGTACTGAGTGTTCCGTAGCCCACGCTTCGCCATAGCCGGTCGTATTTTGACTGTTTAATAGCGACATATTGGCGATTCCTATAAAACAAATTCAACATAGTGTTTGCCGATTAACTGAGAACCGTGCCGCCACGATAATTTCGCCACGTGAATACGAGTCGCTCTTGATACTGGAGTTTAGAGATGCTGCTGACAGCATCAGTGACGACGATTCCGAGTCGCACATCCGCTAATGCTTGAATGTAGCCCACGAATGCATTTGGCTGTTAAGGTATGCGTTCTGTTGAGTGAAAGCTACATTCGTTTTTGTGATACATTTCATTTGACGCATCTCAGATCAGCACGCGTAAAGATTCCTTACGGGATATTCCGAAAGTATTTGCGAAATTCGCATGTAATTTACGCACCTTTTGGAACTCCTAGATGCGTGGAGAAAAAAAAGGAGACACGAGTTACGCGGTATGCGCGGGTAAGCACGGTATAAGTTATGCATGAGAAAATACGGTATATGCAAAACTTTGGAAGGTAAAGAAAAGCCTTTCTTATCTTTCTACCTCGAGCAGCGGGCACAGGAGCCCGACGAACATGCAAGCCTACCACGGCAGGGGGGGCGGAAGGGAGGAGCTGCGTGGGCGGCACTAATCCGTTTTGCTTCGCATACCTGTTTGACGTGTTTTCTTGTAGCGAGCTGGGGGTGATGCAGGCGAAGCAGCTTTCACTCTGCAGAGGTTTTTCGGGCGCACAGGTTGTGTCGCACGGGCATCGTGTATCTGCTGAAACTGGCGAGTTTACGAAGTCAGAACACCTGAGTAGTCTACAGACACGGAACTTGCGGCTGCAAACTTCTGCATAGTGAGAAAGTGGCAGCCCTGTGCTTCTTTGGACCGGACATTTTTAAGTGAACTGAACAGATGAGCCTTGACGTGTTGCGACAGTTCTAAAGTTTTTCCTGAAAGCTTCGTACCGATTCTAGCAATTCGTTTATTTTAGTCATTGTGTATTCTGTTGTGCTCGCACCCTCATTTTGGCGTGTGCCGGGTTTATTATAGCATGTATTACTGCGTATTTTCTTTATATTTGTCTAATTGTAAATACACACGTTGTGGGCTTTGTTGTATACGTCGCGGCAGATGAAGTAATCGGTTCTAGCAAAGCTGTTTTGGTTCGTGTGACTTTCATGTTTGTGTTTTTGTCTTGCGTGAAACGCGTGTTTTCCCTGTGCTCTTTAACGGTCATTTCTTGTTCCTGGTTTTCGGTTCTTTCGAAGTCGTCGGTTTGTCCCCACATACCCTCCGTTCCGTATTCTGCATGCAGAAACATATCACCATATCCTAACATTCACTTATGCTGTGTTACTAGAGGAAGCGTTAAATTTCTACAATTCAGCTGTTTCGTGGAATCATTTCAGGAACCTTTCAAGCTACAGCTGCTCCACGTAAACACGTAAACCAAAACGTGTCGCATAGGTTTAGGCATATGTTTTCTTGTGCCTCTTCTTTTTGCTTATGGTGCTTATGCGTTTAGTTTTTTCGAGGCTGATTATATACAATGGACTTCAAACTTAGAGTGAATATTGATTTGTTGATTTTATCAGAACTTTCTTTTCAATCCCTTCTCATGTCTCTTATACTCACGAATAAAATGTGTCACAAATAAGACATTTTGCTTATTTGTATGTGTGTATGTGTTCGAAAGATACGATTCGCCATTAACATACGAGTGCATAGGCCATTTATGTCTGTTTTATGCTATCGTCATAACCACGAATCGTGAACATAACCAAATTCATTGCCCAAGCTGGCAATACATACATGCATACTAAGGACAAAATAAAGCTATTGTTAATCCCATAATTTACTAGATATTCTTGCATTTTGCCTAGAGCCAGAAGCCTCGGCAAAACAAATTTAAGCGCATGCATGATAGCCAATAAAAAAGATGGGGAAAATATAGAATCAGCCAATAAAGGAGGCTGGCAAGAAACGCTGCCTCATCCAACGATGAATGCTGGCAAAAAATGATGGACAGCCATCAATAAAGGCTGGAAAGAACGGTTAGAGCTTCCATTGTTTATACAAGCTTACCAATATTGAAAATACAAACGATGGACAATGTTGGCCAAAGCCATTCTTTCCCAATTTTTCCAACGTTATACGACTGGTATCCAACATTGGACTAATCTAGTCAAAAGTGTAGCATGGGACCCGAAATCCAATGTAGTTCCAATATTGTATCCAATGTTTTCCAACGTTGCGCGAAGGTCGGTCCAATGTTGTTGTGCTGCCTGGGTATAGTTCATAAATACGGCGAGAAATTTTGTGTTGGGCCTTCACAGCGCAGTTCTAACCTAGTCTTGCTTTGTATTAGATCGTGTTACCCCGTACCTGAAACTTAATACTTGAGTCGTGCTGCGCAGCAGAGACCGTTTACGCCCGCACGCTGTCTATGCGCATACTCCGCTCCGGGGGGAAAAGAAGAACATGGAGGCCGGCGCGCGCTGCGAGTGAAAGGGTGCCGGGAGAGGAGGTAGTTGTCGCTACTTAAAAAAACCGAGAAAAGCGATCTAGGGACTTTAGTCTATACCAATGGTAACCACAATAAGCACCTACGATGCGCCGGTTTGCACCTGCTGTGGTGTAGGTTTAAAGCTATTCAACTAACTCAAATACATTGCTTCCAGCGAGCTCCGTGAACGAATTTAACTGCTACAGGCCTCGACGTTGCGTCTTCTAAAAAGAGAAGGTATATTAGATCTTATTATATTACAACATCTTCTCAATAGAGAAGGTATATTAATTGCTGACCAAAAAGAAAGTGCGAGGCGGCAGTCGGTTACGCACCGTGTATTTTTCTACCAGCGTTCTGTCTCCTGCACCTTGCACGCTTTGCACGTCAGTTCATTATTACCAGGCTCTTCAAAGGTAACTTCCGTTTTATATTATCACCATGAGAAGCGACGGAACCATAAGAATGTTTAAAAGCTGGCTCACTTTTATCGCGACGAGATATCGTTACCGGTAGTTTCAGGCGATTGTCTCTTACAGACAGTAAGAGGCAGTACATGGGATTTCACTGCAGAAGCACGAAATGGCGTAAGGCAATACGAATTAATCAACCTATTCTGGCTGTAATCAAGGCACACGGTAGCCACTTCGCGCAATTGTATGCATGCCAAGGAAAGCACAGTTCCTAGAACAAAACATTCTCAGATAGCCCGACAACTGGTGCATCATTTTGTGCTGCGTGAACACGCAGCCCAAGATATAATGTTCGGCCCCTGCATAAAAGAATAGTCACGCAGTATAGTAACCAAGCAACGTAATTACGCAACTTGTTTAAACTTAACGAAGTTTGGCGGCCACTGTGCGCCCGTCGGCTTTCCGGTCGATTACGTACACACCCGGCGACGGTCCCGTCAAAAGTTGCCTGCTTGTCCTCCTCTAAAGCCGCAGTCACATTTAGTCACAACACTGGGACGTGAACTATTTCAGAAGGTCTTTGCTCACTCTTTAAGGAAGTTTTACTCACTGTCGAATCACGCGCGCTCGTAATAGAAAAAAAACGCGGTAACACGGCACATGGCACTGCTGTGAGCGCGAACAATGCTGCACGTCTGTCGAAGCACGTCCACTGCCGACTCGGTGCTGTTCAACATTCCGACACGCGATGTTTGTCCTCTCGATGCCCGCTCATGATGAAAAGAAAACAATCCGCGCACACAATATTGATAAACAAAGAGTGTAAACGAGAGCGCAAAACATGTGCTACGCTCGCGACGCCGCCCCCGGTAGGAAGAGGCCTGTTCATTAAATTCCACTGCTACAACTGCATAGGCGGCAGCACTGTCGTTTTATACAAAATATATTTAAAAAAAAGAAAGGTATGTTTATCGCTTCAGAAATCACTATTATCACAAGTGAAATAGCGTTGTTTATTTTAGTTTCTCAATGATAATTTTGCTTTTTTTTGGCAAATAAAACGAGTTAATGAACTAGGCCGTTTCAAAATTGCACCGCATATGCGTTTCAGATCTTTGAGTCCTTTTTGCGTTTCAGATTTCTGAGTCAGATCTCTGAGTCCTTTTTTTCCGTATTACTGCCTAGAGTTACTGTATATGTTCCCCTCGGGGAACAGACTTACGTCTCTGACAGAAATAAAGCCCCTCTACTTCTGGAGGTAGAGCGGCTTTAGACAGAAAGCGCCGTTCGCGCTCCCATTCGCCAACAGCGCTCACGTGCTCAAAATGCATTCTTTTGGGGAAAGCCAACTTCACAGTTGCGCTTTCGCTGACGCTCGCCGCTCCACCACGGCCGCTAACTACCACCGCGCCACCATTGCCCCGGCTGAGTCCGACGTTCAGGCAGAGCTCGGCTGGCTCAAAAGCAGAAAAATTTCGTGATTGGGAGCTTCGTTTTAATACGCGGCCTGTTTCATAGTGAGAGAAGAACCAGGCAGTGCCAAATCTGCGATTCGCTAAACTGGATATCGGTGTTGGCAATCGCCAGCTCTTCTCTTCACCTGCTTGTATTTTTCAAGGCTCAAAACAAGCATTCTTGCAAACATTTCCAAACACACACACACACACACACACTCTCACACGCACACACACACAAATATAAATAAAAGAGGGAGTGAGACTTGAAGCAAAATGATCAAATGATCGTGGTCAGCCGTCGAAACCAGCACTACAGGTTATGTCGGCAGCTCTGTGCGACCAATTATTTCTTTCAGCTTAACAGGGCGTTTTAGAATACATGCCCATACACACGCCACTACAAAATCTGATTACGTGGGTTAATTGTAACTCTTGCCCCGCCACGGTGGTCTAGTGGTTATGGCACTCGGCTGCAGATCCGAAGGTCGCGGGATCGAATCCCGGCCGCGGCGGCTGCATTTCGATGGAGGCGAAATGTTGAGGCCCGTGTGCTGTGCGATGTCAGTGCACGTTAAAGAACCCCAGGTGGTCGAAATTACCGGAGCCCTCCACTACGGCGTCTCTCATAATCAGAACTGGTTTTGGGACGTTAAACCCCACAAATCAATTGTAACTCTCATTAACAACATTTTTGTGATATAGTAGGCATAAAAGTTCATGATATGCAGGGCTCACGCCCCCTTAGTAACAGCTGGCAAGCCGGTGGCAAAAATTATTCCGGGAAGAAAAAAAATGTGCACGTGTGAATATGCGCAGAGCGCTACGCAGCACAAAATTTTGAAGCCGCATCCAGTTTCTATACTACGCCAGATATACGTAGATGCGTGAAATTCTCCCGGCAGATAATTTTTCTGTTTCGTTTTATCTGCACTCGTCGTTTTTCAAAATGCCTATTTCACCTTTCATAGAGCTGCGTCAATAACGATCTGAAATGAGCGTTTTGTTCATTTTATTTTGTCCTGAATGGTATTATTATTTGATATTAAGAAAATACTTATACCGATAGTAAGGGCCATTGAACTGTTTATAACACCACTTGTGTATAAATTGATAAATTGATTGTTTGTTCGATTCCCCTTTCTGTTTCTTTTTTGGAATCGGAAATCTTTCCGGCAGCGACATGGAATAAGCGTGCGAGAAAGCGCACGCCGCCGCAGAGCCGTGCCGTCTCCTACATTCGAGAGGAACGGCTTTCCTTCTTAACACGAATGAATGTGCAAGATGGCGGACCTATGCGCAACTCTGCTCCCGTAGGGAGCACATACAGTAACTCTATTACTGCCATGATGTGAGAAAGAGACTTTCATTTGTGACAGATGCACGCACTCCTCCATCCTAAAATTAGGATCGGAGGCACGGCAAAATAATTGTGATATCGTTCAGGAAAGGACTACGGAGTAGGGAGATCTGAGATTCGCGAATAGAAAGAAAGAGAAGCGCATAGTACCACGGCAAGAATGGCTGAGCGTCCTTGGTGGTGGGGGAATGGAAATGAAAGAGTGGAAAGGGGAGAAACGCCGTATTGGAGGGCTTTTGAAGTTTTAGTAGGGAGCATTGTAATAGAAAGCAGAACCATCATTAAAAATGGTGGGAAGGAAGGGGGGCACACTTGATCATGAAGAAGGCAGTAATAAATCGGCAAAAGATACGTAAAAAATCGTTAATTTCGTAAGACCATTACAAACTTCGCATTATTATATATAACAAGCAATGATTATAAATAAGAACATACGATTCTGATAATTATCAAATTATTTCTGATAACAAGCATGGTAAAGCTTAGAAATAGGCCAAAATAACCCCAAGTATCCAAAAATGAAGAATTTGTGTTCGCAATTGACACAAATGAGCTTATAATGGTAATAATAAAAAAATCACAAGCTCACAAGCTGGTGGAATGGGATCGGACGTATAGTTACTAAGTGAAGGAAGCATTAAAGGATGATCGTAGAAGTAGGTCATGATGAGCATGGCTCAGCCCCAAGTGTCCAAAAATGAAGAATTTGTGTTCGCAATTGACACAAATGAGCTTATAATGGTAATAATAAAAAAATCACAAGCTCACAAGCTGGTGGAATGGGATCGGACATATAGTTACTAAGTGAAGGAAGCATTAAAGGATGATCGTAGAAGTAGGTCATGATGAGCATGTCTCAGCAAAAATGACAGCGACTCAGCAAAAGGCATGCAAACTAAAAAACTTGATGCAATTAATTCGGACCCATCTCAAGGAATGGGTCCTGGTTCGGAACCCGGTACCCAGGGTTTGGATCCTTAGGTCGTTGCATTTGTGATGACGTGTTTTGACATTACGTACTGCAATGAATCACTTAGTACTGGCCTAGAAAACCTCGTGTACTTTGACATTACGCTCCCTGATTGCTACTGGCACCAGAAATCCTCATGTACATTGAAGCTAGAGTGTGTGAATACTGCTGGCACCAGAAATTCTCATGTGCATTGACATTAGGGTGTCTGAGTACCTCTAGCACCAGAAACCCCCCATGTGCATTGACATTAGGGTTTTTGATGTGAATGTAATGCCAGTGACATCAGGAATTGCAAGTCTAATGACTGTCTAATGTCACATTAAGAGTTCGTTAGGTAGACATTAGACTCTCAACATTCATTTTCATAAGGCCAGAGGCAGGCAAAAGGTCAGATGGAACGATGAAATTAAAAAGTTTGCGAGCATAAAGTGGAGCTATGTTTCGGTTTCGCGCTCTCTAATGCTAAACTTTAAAGCCAAGGAAATTTGGTACCAGAAGAACCGCCTCATCACCGGGAATGCGTGGATACCAACATCCAGGTGGGCCTGCAATTTGTTGCTAAACTACTGCCAATTTTGTAACCGCGTCACGGGCCGGGCTCTCCAATGCGCCCGCGGCGCGAGACGCTATGGAGCCGGAATCGGCGGCAACCAAGACGCTAGGCGAGGACGCCAGTGATAGAGATATGGATATTCACCAAGACAATGCTAAAAACTCAGACGGATCGGCTGAAGAAGAGGGCTGGCACGTCATCCAAGGCAAGCGCAACCGAAGAGCAGGCAACAACAAGGAGAGCGACGCCAACGGCGACTACAACAATGCAGAAGCGGGGAGTAAAGCAAAGGCACAGACCAGAAACCACGCTAGACTGCTCGGCCGAAAAAAGAAGACGAGCAGGATGCCTCGACTACCCGCAGGCGACTACAAGGTGGTTATTAGACCCAGAGGAGGATTGTGCGTAGCACAGCTCGGTCCGATGGAAATAATTAGAGGCTTATACGAGGCGGCTGACATAGCGTTCGAGGAGAGAGAGCCCGATGTGATCTGCCCCAACAAAACTCAAAACATCTTGGTGGTGAGCACTCCCGACCCGGATCGAGCTGATCAGTACAGACAGATCAAGAAGATCACCGTGAGAGGCGCGGTGCACGAAGTGGCGGCGTACGAGACAGCACCCGAGGATACATCCAAGGGAGTCATAAAAGGGATTCCTCTGGACGAAACTCCAGGAAATATCAGGGAAGCTCTCGTGACGGCAAGGTACCCCACTGTCATCACCGCCAAGAGGCTTGGAAACACCACGGCCGTTATAGTGCTCTTCAGCGGCAACAAGGTCCCGTCTAGCGTGTGCTACGCCGGGTTCATCACACGATGTACGCTCTACCGCAAGCAGATCGACTTTTGCAAACAGTGCAACAGGATCGGACACAGGAGCGACGTCTGCCCCAACCCAGACGACAGACTATGCCCAGGGTGCGGCGCCTTAAATCCGAACAGAGGCCACACATGTGTGCCCAAATGCCGGATGTGCGGCAGGGATCACGCCACAGGCGATAGAAACTGCAAAGCCAAGTACAAATAGCCCTTCATCGTCAAGCAAAGGCAGCGGGCCAGAATACAGGACGACCAGATAGAAGCTCCGCCGCTGGCGAGAGGAAGATCCTGTTCGAGGTCGAGATCGAGGGAGCAACAGAGGTCCAGATCCGCCACGAGAGGTTCTACCCCCGGGAGGGCCCGGTCTAGGTCCAGATCGACGTCCAAGGGGCCGCCAAAGAAGGTGAGCTGGGCAGATAAAGCAGGCGAGCCGCGACCGGCAGAGACTGGGGAGTCTGTTAACATCAAGGATATTGATAAGCTTAAAGCGGAAAACGCTCAAATGAAACAGATGATAGCGCAGTTCCATGCCAAAATCGAACAACTCTCGAGAGAGGGCACATCAGAGCCAACCCAAAACTCTCCTCCTACCGCGACAGCGAGTAGCGAGGTTCCGGTAGTCGAAGACCGCATGGAGGTAACCACCCCTCCGCTCAAAAGAAAGGCTAAAGCACAGAAGTCCGTAGAAGCACAAGTCCCTAGGCAAAATTCCGCGCAACAACAAACCAGGTTAGACAACATCGAGAAGAAGGTAGGTCAAATATTAGCCACAATCACATCATTAGTCGAAGCCACAACCAGGGCGTCTATAGACATCACAGCACTCACTACGCGAGTCGAAGCGATAGAACGGCACAAAAACCAAGTGGCACCAGCACCTAATGTGGTTGCAGGAGCAATTTTCCAGCAACAGCAACTCCCGTCAGGACTAACGGCAACGCCCAGTACCCACCAAGCTACCCTTGCCCCTCCGTCGCACGCAACCATAGCAGATGGGCAGGCGAGGTAAGGGGCAGTTTAAAATCTGGCAGTGGAATTGTCGGGGATACGGGGCAAAAAGATCCGTTCTCCAACAATATGTTAAACAGGGTAATAAACCGGATGTTATCTTGCTCCAGGAAACGCACGGCCTTGCCAAGTTGGCGGGCTACCAATCCATAGGCACCGACCGGGACGTCAACGATAAAACTCTCACGACGTTAGTTAGGCCACACTTAACGGTAAAAATTCACGACTTCGGTGTCGAACATGACCACATCATGATTGAAGTAATTCCTAGAAACGCAAAAGCGAAAAGTATGTTTATTCTCAACGTATACAGTAACCCGTCAAATCAGAGACAAAGATTCCGTAACTTTTTCAAGAAAGCAGCAGCGTTGGCGGGAGATGCACAGCTTTTAATGGGAGCAGACTTTAATGCTCCACACGAAGCGTGGGGCTACGGCTATACCTCCACCAAGGGTAAACGCCTTTGGCAGAGCATACAAGACGAGGACTTAACGTTCATCACTGAGCCCAGTGCACACACGCGCATAGGCAGGAGTGTCCAAAGAGACACGACCCCGGATCTCACTATAACCAAAAACGCCCCGGGAGCGACATGGCGTAACACCTTCGATGACCTGGGTAGTGACCACAGAATTCTAGTTACGCACATCCCGCGAGAAAACGACGAAGCTGTGTCATCCAAACGAACTAAACGCATAGTGGATTGGCATAAATTCAGGGAGTTAAGACAAACGACTTCCCCGCCCACATCGGACATTAAGAGCTGGTGCGAAAATTTAATAGGCAGCGTCAGGCGGGCCACTCAGGAAGTCACGGCCGACATTCCCATAGACAGGCCCGACAGCAAGCTCATACACCTATGGCAGGCGAAAGAATCGCTGCAGGCGCGATGGAGGAAACAGAGACATCAGAGAGGCTACGGAAAAAGATTGCGCAACTAAGCAAAGACATTGAGACTTATTGCAGACAACTCAGCGAACAACAATGGGAAGAGGTATGCAGAGATATGGACAGACAGATAGGCACCTCTCAAACATGGAAACTACTTAGATTCCTTCTCGATCCGGCAAACACCAAAACGGAACAGAGGCACACTATTCGCAAACTAACGCACGACTTCAATGGAAACGAGAGTCAGTTAATTGAGGACCTAAAGGACATTTACCTCGCACAGAGCCCGCCTGTCCGACATCCAGATTACTCAAGAAATGCAAATCCCCAGCTAGACCAGACGTTCACCACGGCAGAAATACGAGCGGTATTCCACAAGTTGAATCTGAAATCAGCACCGGGGCCAGACGGTGTAACCAACCGCATGCTTCGGAACCTGAACGAAAATTCTGTCGAGTTTTTAACCGATTATATCAACGAATGTTGGACCAGCAGAAAGATACCCGAAGCATGGAAAGAAGCCACGACGATTCTAATACCTAAACCGGGAAAACCAATCAACAAGACAAATCTCAGACCTATCTCCCTCACGTCGTGCGTGGGGAAGGTAATGGAACATGCATTTCTCAACAGACTAAATAACTATCTAGAGGACGGTGGTCACTACCCAGATACGATGCTAGGCTTTAGACGGCGTTTATCCACGCAAGACGCCATGCTGCAGCTGAAATACCAAATCCTTGACAATAAATCGAGATCCACCCGTGCCATCCTCGGACTGGATGTCAAGAAAGCTTTTGATAACGCAGCACATGGCGCGATCCTAGATCGAATCTCGAGCCTTAGCATGGGAGAGCGAGCGTACAATTACGGCAGAAACTTCCTAACAAACTAGAAAACGAGAATCACCATAGGGGACGTTAAATCGGACTTCTGCGAGACACGCAGCAAAGGAACACCACAGGGCTCCGTGATTTCGCCGATGCTTTTCAATTTGGTAATGATTGGTCTACCGAGTGAACCCGACAAAATCCCGGGAGTTCATCATTCAATATATGCGGATGACATCACCACATGGATAGGCGACGGTAGCGACGGATATATCGAGCAGAGACTTCAAGAAGCCGTAATCACAGTGGAGAGATACCTAGAAGGTGCGGGCCTTGGATGTTCGCAAGAAAAATCGGAACTCCTTCTATACAGGCCCACGCTCAAAGGTAGGCCTCCCAAATCATACGAAGGCAGACGCGAATATGAAGAAATTAAAGTCAACACCACGGATGGCAAAACGACACCCACAGTTCAGCAGCTACGGGTCCTCGGACTAATCATCGAGTCCAAGGGAAGCAACGGGGAAACTGTACGCAAACTAGAAGCCAAAGTCGCTAACGCGATGAGGCTGGTACGCAGAGTTACCAACAGACACCGAGGCATGGGGGAGGCAAGCGTCATGCGCCTAATCCAGGCCTTTGTAATTAGTCACATTGCATACGTAGCGGCCCACAACTGGAACAAAGCAGAAACCAACAGAACTAAGGCCCTAACAAGGAAAGTCTATAAACAGGCCTTAGGCGTTCCGGAATATGCGAGCACGGACCTACTCCTAAAATTAGGAATGCACAACACGCTAGAGGAGATAGCCGAAGCCCAACGCATCTCGCAACTAGAGAGACTGTCCGCGACGAAAACGGGCAGAAACATATTGGTACAAATATATTTACAAGGTATTTACAGAAGGTGAATAACCAAGTAGCCAAAGTGGTGGTTGTTGCTCGAAACACACACTTCAGCGACTTCTACCCAGATACCATCATCTTCTTCCTTGGCGCTCTAACACCGTAACATCGACCCCCGGCGGCGAAAGCGCCGTCCCGGCGCTTTTCACAGTGAGGTGGGTGAGAAGTATGGCTTCAGGCGTGCGACGTGGACGACGTCGGAAGATGCGGAAGACGTGGTAGGTTCTAGCGGCGCGATTTCATAAGTCACTTCTGTTACTTGTCGGAGTACGCGGTAAGGACCGGAGTACTGCGATAACAGCTTTGCAGAGAGGCCAACATGTCGCGAAGGAGACCACAGGAGGACAAGGT
>JABSTT010006174.1:0-13800 GCA_013339685.2 Hyalomma asiaticum | reverse complement strand
AACTCTGTACATACACTTGGTTTTGGTTGAAGCGCGTTCTTTTTAATTATTGTCACAAAATGAAACATTTCACCGAATGTTTACCACTGGGGGATCTGCTTCGACTGCTTATGAAATAGAGCACACAAATCCGTAATAAAATTTCACGAACGCTTGTAACGAACGAGGCAACCATCTACACTTATTTAATAGGGTGAGATTTGGCTGAATATCCGTAGTTTACAGAATCCACTAAGTTTATTAAAACAATCAGGTGGTTGTCCTCACCCGCATTTCTTGCTACCATTAAAATGCTACTTAAAAGCTTGCTTTAACATCCCGATTTTCTTTTGAAAGCTCTCCAGCCTTTACGGTGGTACTGGGCCGAGAGGTTACACGCCCCACGTCTGGTATAACATGCTATATGACTAGTGAGTGCCTCTACGTTTCACAGGGGATGTCATTAGAAATCGTCGTCTTGGCGACCATCGTTATCGTAATCACACTCAGAACAGCGCCTTAAACGTCAAGATTTGGAGCTGCATGTAGAACAGCCTCAATAATAATATGAAGTGGTAGCTACATCACTTACTCTTCGAGACGCTTATGAAGAAGTCGTAGTATATTAATTTCCGACTAGCGTTGTTCCCAACCGTTGGCTTATAATATACATGCTGATGTAGCTCTTGCATACGTTATTAAACCATCGCAACTATCTGATGTGTTCATAAATGACAACTGGTCAAATCCAGGCACACACAAACGGATATGCGCCAATATTTGCAGTATTGGCGCTATACTTTCCTATAGCGTTGCCTACCAGGTCGCACATGCTAACCACGACTTTCGAGTCACTAATAAAAAATGAATTTGTTTCGTTCCCCTTAGTGACCGAAGTCAATTCCATCGACAAACGGAACGATGAAGACGTAGAAGGCTAAAAAAACACGTTCACGTGTATTGCATATCCCTTTAAAAATTTATAATTCACCGATTTTCATGCTAACATATGTTTTTCAAAATTCATTGATTACTGTCACTGCAGGCCAAGCATACGTGACAATATGCGCGGAAAAGGCAGTCATTTATCGTCTTGTGTTTGTTACGCCATGCCTTCATTCCAGTGGCTTTAATTATCTGTCATGGAGCGCCAGTCAACCTATATAAGGGAAATGGGCGTGTTTGAATGTCCGACGTCCTTCAAGATATCGTCACTCATGGCGAACGATTTGCTACGCATCTAGTACTTTGTAACTAATTAAGAAAATTGCGCTTAGAAGTAATCAATGATTATGCATAATAATGTTAGAGAATTGGGCGCAATGAACACTCAGAATATGTAAAGATGTTGAGTCTCAATTTTACTGATATAACTACAAAAAAAAAAAGGCAACTATAGCATCTTAGCAAACAGCACCTTAGCAAAGGTGGACGGAGTATAATAGGAGAGTTTTCAGTCTGAATAATTACGCCAAATAGGGAGCAATTAAGAATTACTGTGAATAATTAGATATAAATTACTCTAATTCAGTTTATTCTCTGTAATAATAATAACTAGGGTTTGAGGTGCCACAATCACGACAGGGTGATGAGGCACGCCGCATAGTGGAGGGTTCTAGAGTAATTTTGACCACATGCGATTCTTTAACGAGAGCCGAAACGTGAGTATGCGGGTGCTTTTTTTTGTCCCTCGCACTGAAATTTGGCCCCCATGATCGGGGCAAGATCCAGCAACCTCGACCTTGGTAAGTGAACACACCAACCGCTAATGTACCACGGAGGCTTTACTGGTACAGCTTGAATTGGTTAAGCGTTCAATCATGTTACGCCTAATTAGATGAGCAGTTGGAGACAGTGCTTAAGCGTTATCTGGTAAACACCAGTAATAGACTTCTGCAGCATAGGAGGAGGCCATCAGAAGCACAGTACTCCGAAAGCAAGCCCAGGCTATCCAGAGGGCCAGAGCGGAGCGTCACGGCGTTCTGTCCGCTACGCGGGCTCGCCAGCGGTTACAACGGCCTCCCGTGAAGGGGTCCTCACAGTAGCTGCTCAGGATCAAATAAAGTTAACAATCTGTCTGCCTGTCTGTCTGTCTGCAGATATTTTTCTGAAGACAAAATTGTGCCATGAGACGCATTAAGAATTCGCACTTTATTTTACAGAAAATATTCGCTGCAGAACTACACCATTAGAGGATAAATTAATTGTAGGTCCAAATAAAAGAGGACGGACCCATCAACACAGGCATCGTTTGTTAGTATTGCGATAGCAATTATTATGGCACTGTAGGTGACCTCATGCTCCTGAGCATGGCGTCTTTGGCGACGCAGGCTGTGTTCCGATTCCGGACTTCATCGCAGGCAGCATTGGCTCAGAACTCAGAACACAGCTTCTCGAGTTGTTTAGCGTATAATGCAGCACGTCTGGAGGACCCCTCTGCGACGTGACGCCACCTCAAACCGACAACACGAAGGTAAACGAAACACAGATAATTGCTATTAATTTCATTCTTTCATCTTGAAATTACAAAAAAAAAAGCAGAAAGGGATAATTATAGTTAGATTAACTGAGCCTGTAAGAAAGCGTCTACATGCGAGCAGCTAACCATGCCAGTGAAATCCAAGCAGTCTGCGCAGGCGTGCTCAAGCATTATCTTTCTTGGAGAACAAGATATACTACGTCGTCTTTGTCTGCGTTGCTGCCTTGGCGAAGCTGTCCATTTCTTTGTCGAAGTGAGAACGCGAATGGGGTGTAAGATGCGAGTTGCACGCTTATAGTATCGGAACGCATCCTCGTTGACGAGAGCTTTTTTCTCGCATTTTTACAATTGGTCACTATTTTAATGAGATGGGGTAACAGTGGGTAACATAGCAGCCTCCCAGATGTGTTTCGGTGTTGTTTACAAATGGCTTGCCACATGGTTCTAACCTGTCTAACATGGGCAAGCGTGTCTTTCGCGAAGCAGCGCTAAAGACCCTAAAATTGACTCGTCCCTCACGCGCCATCAAGCTGCCCCATATTCTACACGTGCCGGCCCCGAAGCACTCGAGCGAGACCCTACTCATAATAATTTACTAAATGCGAAGCCTTTTATAAATTATTATGAGCCACGACAGCATGCGCCCTCAAATGGTGCGAAGCTATGCACAAGCGCCTAGTGTACTGTAGCAAAGGGGTTGGACGGCGTAAAGCCGAGGCCACGTGTGCCGCGCCTGCCACCGTCGGTGGATCGAGCGAACGTCTACGTTGAGGTCGGTGCGAAACATTGATAAGCAGTGCCTTGCGAGGCGTTGCCCGATGCCCCGTACCACGAATAAATTTTGGGTGTGCCGGAGACAAACACGGACCAGCGACATGCCCACCAGCTTCGCTGCTTCGCCAGCCTTGCGGAACTTGTGGAAGCTTCACAAAATTTTTAAAATATTACTTATTTATTTTCAAAACTATTGCTCTGAGAGGAGAGCGGGCCAGGAGGGCAATACAATATGTGAGTACAATATACGAAAGGCGCTCAACACAATCAAATGTGCAAAGAAATCTAGAAAAAGAAACGTTGCAGTAATACAGCACTTCAAACAGTGGTTACATAAAAAAGTATACAATCAATTTGCATACCTCGTTACACCCCTGAAGTGAACTGCCTGAGATCGTACACCGCTACAGCTATAAAACAGCAAAATCCCATCTCCTACGATGTATTTTAAAACAATGAAAGACGGAATTACCCTGCACTTTAGTGCAGGGTAATTTCTTGCTTCTCTGGTAGAGCCAGAGAAGCAAGAAGTGTAAACTGGGGACGAAAGAAAACGATATGCTATTTGGTTGGGACAATTCCAGCTATTTGTTCCTTCAGTTTTGTTTGCGAATTCCGAGAACGATGATGTTTGGGATAGATGTGCGCGGTTCTTTGCATTCTCTAATGGCACGCGGAAAGAAAGCGTTTTAAAGTCTCATTACTGTAGGCATATTCAATTAGTTTATTTGGATGATTTTAGCGCGTATGTCGGGATTGAGAAAACGAAATGTGTGTCAACGCGTTTCCTCTCAACGGTACATGGCACGCAACCTATACAAATAATCATTCCCACGTCTGCGTCATAATTATTTCCAGAAATAGATATAATATATTCATTCATTGTTATTACTCAGCAGTGATACGTCATATTCTCAGTAACGACATTTTCCGCTATTTCTCTTCCAATTATCAAAAAGTTAGGATGAAAAAAAAACAAGCATATATATCGATGCAGAGTCGTTCACCTAATTAACGTGGGTGGCAACAAGGAAAAAAAGAAAACTCTTTCCTTACGGAAGGCCACAGCCCTTTAATCTCCTGTTGTTACATGAGAATTGTATAAATAATAGTAAAAAAATGTTGCAGTGGCTTAGCTCGGCTATGCCAGGATATACGTAGCGTTAGCAAAGGTTCAGCTGATTTTTGTTGTTGCTGCAGGGGTGGTCGGGCACGTCGCTCAGCCTCCTGGCGACGCCGCTTTGCTAGACGTTCGTCCCTTTGCTCCAGTGTCTCCGCAGCACGTTTAGCCTTCTTCTGTTCATTCCTCCTACGCTCAACCGCTAATTGCCAGGCAACTACTCCGGGATCCGATGAGTCAAGCTTCTCCGCTCTTCTGCGCTGTTGAGCAGCATTTGCGCTCTCCTTCTCCATGGCTATACCACACTGACAAACGCTAGTCAGAAGCGCAGCGGCTCCAGCGCAGTGTCAGACGGGGACTGCACAGCGAGCGCGCGCCGGCGCCAGTGCGTCTACCACGGCTACGACGTCACTCCTCTGGAATGCGCAGACCGGCGGCGGTGAGTCGCGCGCGGCGGCGGCGGAGTGTGCGAGAGGTGCCGGCTCCGGTGGCTCCGGTGCGCAAGCTGTGTGACATCACTGATCCTTGCGCATGCGCAGCACGGCTCCTGATGTGCCGCGCGAAACGGGCTTGGCTAGGCCAGTGTAGCTAACGCTACAAAACGTTCCTATTTCTTATTTCGATGAGTACTGGAGAATCCGCTGTTCGGTTAAAGCCTCCTTATCGCACAGGGTTAGCATTGCAGAACAGAGTAAAATAAAAACAACAGCTCTATCGCGTGGCTTATGTACTGTTTTTAGGTGATTAAGAAGTTAACATAATTAGTCATTCTTATACGATGGGCTTCCAGCGGAGTTTATGCAAAGTAATCTTGGCAATTGTTTTCAACACAAAAAGGATCCCCTAGATTCGCAAACGAATGTACAATGCCCATCGTAGCACGGATAAGAGGTCGATGCATTATACTGCAGTCACCCGTACTTCAAGAGTGTCTGCAGGAATTTTTTAATGCAACACGTACATGTAATACTCAGACAATGCTTGCAGTCTGCATTTGCGTGCGCGCAATCAAATGATGTCCTCTGAACTCGAATGGCGTTTTGACTCGCAATGCACGCCAAACGCATTGTTTTCGCGAACAATGAAGCAAGTTCGAAGTTGCACAAGGCACTCATATTGTGTTTTACGCGATGCTAGCGCATGAGAAAACGTCATGATACCGCCTTCAAAAAAAGAAAGAAAAAAAAGAAAAGAGCGAAATACGATATAGCAGTACTTATGACTAAAGAGAGCTGTAGGGTTTTCTGAGAATACGTTAATTCTTTCTGCTGGCTGGTGTTGCCTGTGTTGCTATAATAACACATTTTATGTTTTTTTACACATTTTATATGGGCATCCTGATTTTATAGTGCTACTGTCGGCCTGTCTTTAAGAATATCATTCCAATCCCGCGTGATAAGCTACCAGGTGTATGTGATATGTAGATATGTAAAAAAAATACGGATTTAATTATGAATTTGTAAGGTGAGGATTGATGATTTGATTGATTTGTGGGGTTTAACGTCCCAAAACCAGTTCTGATTATGAGAGACGCCGTAGTGGAGGGCTCCGGAAATTTCGACCACCTGGGGTTCTTTAACGTGCACTGACATCGCACAGTACACGGGCCTCAACATTTCGCCTCCATCGAAATGCAGCCGCCGCCGCCGGGATTCGATCCCGCGACCCTCGGATCAGCAGCCGAGTACCGTAGCCACGAGACCACCGTGGCAGACTTTGTAAGGTGAGGAGTCTTGGCTGAAAGGCAAATTCAGCTCTGTGGCACAAATTAATGTAAAAAGATTACGTTTCATCTCCTTATGGAAAAATTATTCCTGTTTTATTATTCGGGTGCCTAGTAAGCTGAAAGCATACTGCTCAGTTATATGTAAAGCGCTCGAAATATGTTGAATAAATACAGAATCAACAATATTGAGCGGTGGGCTATCGTAAATTAAAGACGTGCCCTCCTCTGTTCCGGAAAATACGTGGCGCGGAAATTAAGCTCAAAACGAAATTTGACTAACAAAGAAGAAGCTTAATGAAGATCTTGAATACGATATTTTAGTGGGTATGACTGATCTATTTCTTGTAATTTCCTTGCTGGTAGAAACACCGGATGCGCAAGGCAGTAAGGTGCATGCGAGAAAGTAGGATGCATGCCTCCCTAATCCTCCGATTTTCTGTGAGTGAGGCGCAGGAAATCCATCAAAGTGTGTAAAATATGGTATTTACCCTAATATACTCCGCACAGTTGCAATCAGCCCTGTCCTTCATCTCAAGCACCAATTGCTCTTGCCCTGTTTGGTCATGACGTACCTAAGTAACATCCTAAAGACACCAGCGGTTACTTACTTAATATAATCGCGACAAACTTAAGCAACATTACCAATCGCGTCACATGTCTCCATAGGTAGGTAAGACTTCCATTGTGTAAGGATATTATCGTGATATGGTAGGAGCCCACAGAGGTTCTTCAGGGCCGCTAACTCGTAATTCATCTGAACAACGTTTTGCTAATTGTCGCTTTGGCTGTGAAATTGCAGGAAATAAGTGTACCTGCTCAGTACACCTGTTGATCAAGTTAAGAAAACGCTTTTCTTGCTACTAGACAAATGGCAGCATTTTGCCACGCATGCTAAAGTGAGCCGGGAGCAGTACAAGAGTAGACTATAGCGAGAGTTCAACTGTGAACAAATATGCTTTAATATGATCGACTTGGGTCCGAGTACTCAAGTAACCGAGTACCCAAGACAGCCTTGGGTCCCACGCCAGCCTTGGGACCCCAGGTGCCTCGGGCAGATCTCGCATCGCCTGGGGAAGGAGTTCCTGATTTGCGGCGACTGCAATGCTCACCACACAGCCTGGAGCAGTCGCCGGTCCTGTCAACACGGTAAGGAGCTCGGAGACGTCATAGCTCGGAGACGGGGCCTGGTGATCCTCAACACTGGCACCCAAGACATTCTTCCGCCGCGGATGTCGGGCGTCCTGCACACCCATCGACCTCACCGTAGCCACGGATGGATGCCACTGTATGGGCGCCCTGTCCGGACCTCTGGGGCTCGGACCACCTGCCCATCCTGCTGTCCCCCTTCCGAAGCAAGGACCCCCGGGACCGGTACTACCGCGTGGTGGACTGGAGGGTGTTCCGCCAGCTGTTCGGACAACACACGGGCGGCACGGACGTGTTAAAACTGGTGGCCGACAGCACATGGACAGTGACTGTCGTCACCAAGGTCCAAAAGGGGCAACCTGTGCCACACATCCGTCACCCGGCCTTGAGGGCAGAGTGGCAGCGAGCAGAGCAGCAGGCCTTGAGGAAAGGCCAACCGGAACTCTGGACCGAGTTCCGGCGAGCTGACGCCGTCTGCCGGCACCACGCACGCAGACGCAGGAACCAGGGTTGGTCGAGCCTCAATGGAACTCGAGCCTGGCGCCTGCTGGGGTGCCTGCTAACGATGCCCCGGGCGCTCAACCAGATGCATTCCGTGGCAGCCCACATAAACATCCAGGCAGCGGACCTCGTAGAGCTCCTCGCTGACCGGTTCGCCACCAGGGACGCACTCCGGCTGACCTCACCCCACCACCACTTGCTGCTCCCCAGTGCCCCGCCTCCTGCCATCATACCGGGTAATTGATTGCGCAGGTCCAGGAGCTGTGCAGCGGGCCCATCGGTATGCATGAAATGGTGGCAGCCCTCGAGGGGTCCAAGCGACGCATTGCACGAGGGGCTGACGGCATCACCTTCCAGATGCTCCGCAACCTAGACGGAGTCGGTCGTCAGCGACTGCTGGAGTACTACAACGACGTCTGGAGCAGCGGAACTCTACCGCAACCATGGCGTTCAGCGGTAGTGGCACCCATCCTGAAGCCCCGGAAGGAAGCCACGGCTCTCTCCTCCTGTAGGCCAGTCTCGCCTCGGCCGCCTGCGAGGTGATGAAGAGGAGAGCCTTGCAGAGACCTGAGTGGTTTGCCAACTGGGCTACTTCCTGGAGCAGCAGACTGGATTCAGGAGGCACCGGTGCACAGCAGACTCCATTTCCGATGTCGTTGCTACCCTCGAGGACGCCAAGTGTTGCGCCAAGTGTTGAGCTTGAAAGTGTTGCCACTTTCAAGCTCAAAGGGCGATGGGCACTTCAATCTCAGCCGATTTCTTTCAAGACAAAGCCGCTTTCACGGCTCCGGTGCGGCCTAACATTCAATATATATCGGTGGAATACGTTGGTGTACGGGTGTTCGATACATGCGCTCAGCGACCCTGCATCCTTCGCATAATCGGGTGTTAAACTTGCCGTCGTCACGTGCTATACGGCGACGGCGAGTCATATTCAAGGTGGGGAAGGCAATTGACCAATAAATCCTCTTTTGCTGTACGCTACCAGAAGGCAGCCAAATATGGAATTTATTGCTACGGTCCTGATTATATTAAGAAGCGCAGTGATCAAATGTATTAACTTTGTATGACACCTGATGTCATCACTGCGACAAAGTGGAAGCTCATTCTCTAAGGGCAATTTTATTTGAATAATTATAGCGCTCTATTCCAAACCAAGTAGTCGGGATTGGAAGTAAGACATCTTCGGTTCAAGGAGAATGGAAAAAAGCCATTCTGTTTTACGAGGCAGTTTTCTTGCTTACACCAAATTGTAATGCTAGGCATATAAATTCATTGCAACAATCACAAAATTTATTTAATAATTAATTTATTGTACGCTCAGAGTACACAGACATTACAGAGGAGAGTAGCGAAAAAACAAAAAGAACAATATAGCAAATAAAAGTAGTTTTTTATAACAATAAATATCGAATGTAGTCGCCAATGCTGCCTTGAAATTGGTGGTTCCAAGAAGTGAGAAATGTCTGTATGATTTCTCACGTAACTGAGGAAACGTCTTTACCAAATTCTTACTTATCATTATCATGCAACTAGAACAAACGTGCGCTTTCCAGGCCGGCCTGGAATGCATCCAGATAAGCAAGGACAGGTTCTTTTTAAAAGCACTCTGGCAGGACCTGCGCACACAGACAACACACCTTCAAAGACTCTCTCCATATGCAGTGTGCAGCGTGCAAAGCGAAAGTTAAAAAAGAGTACATTGCCACGCGCACATTGAAATTGTGACAAACGAACATGCAGCTTATTGTGCTCTACCAAATGTGCGGTTTTATTTCCCTCGGTGTGCACTACAGGTTCACCGTATTTAGCAAACCAGCGTGATATTTGGCACTTTCCAGGAATCGCGACATTTATTCGTGCAGTAAGTTACTAGCGTGCACGCGGTTTTGACAATAGAACAGTGGCGACAGAAAGAGACATCAATCTAGTGAGTGCGAAAGCATTGCAAGTTCAGTGGCTGTTGGCTTCAAGAAACGCGTCTATAGAGGCGGAATATAAAAATGTGGTGAAAGCAAATAAAACTGTGCATTTCGAAAAGAAGGGGATCTTCCTATCGGCGGGCTGAGTACCACTGAGCAGCAACCGAAAAGCGCTGGGTGAACACCTTTAGAGGAAGTGTAATTCGCAGGCATGGCTTCGGTGAAGACCATCCGTTCTGCTTTCTTTCTTCTCACTGCGGCGGCAGTAGTGTAAGTAGACTCATCACGCTGTGGCTATTTCTTGTCTGGAAATATACCTTCTATTACGATAGTTCAGCCTAATTCTTCATAGAAGGCACTGCATATTGACAAAACAAAACTTTACGTCTATCGAAATTTTCCTGCGTTATACAGTGCAAAGGATATATGCCTAATAGCACATTCATTTTATGCCTATAATTGACAAAATTATGGGCACAACCGCTCTTTCCACGGGAACCATTAAACTGAGTTCTGTGGAACCGATTCTCCAGAGCACCATTATTTATGACTTTGTGAGAAACGGCATTGCAGTCGTAGCCATTCAACAATAGATAAAAATATTGTGCCGTTTAAGCGCCGTCACATTTGCGAGAGCATATGTGTTTTGTTGCGCGCGTAGTTTCATTGTATTTCACTACGATAATTAGCAAACAGATAAAGGGTTACTGATCAGCACTAGGTCGTCCAATTTGCAGAATCAATAGGGTTCTTATGTGAGAGCTGAGTTTATACTGGCTCAAGCAACCATAAATAAAACGAACATATAGACCAGCAAAGCAGATTACCTCGCCGCTAACAGCGGTTCGGATCGAATAGTTTCTGCTCGTTCTCACGTTTCTTGAGTTGGGAAAATTCATTCGACAAAAACGACAATAACGAAACGTTATTGTCGTTGCGAAATTCCCTGTTCGGGGAATAACGAAACGTTATTGCGGCATTCCCTGTTCTAAATCGTATTTTGCGATTTGTTCATCAATAACGAAACGTGTATCCCTGATAGCCGCCTCCATGATAATAATTGTGTCCCACGCACTGACGACATCAAGAATGAAATGAAACTGGCTGCGCTTGTCGTCATTGTAGTGGCTGTCAAGTGGAGCGGTGTCGCTGAGGAAAAAATTGAACTTGAGTGGTAGCATTACACTTGCAGCAACATCAACTGCAGAATTTCAGAAGTCTTGGAGCGATTTCCTGAAGCCGTATTCTCAATTCATCGTATCAGCGACATTTTTATACTTCACAACACCCGCGTCATATTCCTAAGGCTAGCGTGTAAATATTTCGTATTTAGGTGAACGTATTGTCGTAGGCTGTGCCCGCAGCTCGAACAACCACGTCAGTTCGTCAACATCTGCTGGCGCCTGTTATGAATGATGCAAGTGCGCTGAGAGGAAATTAGATTATGGAGACTTTTTAAAGAGAAACGGTTTCGTGAAACAGCATGGAGTATAATCATAAATCAACGAAAATACCAAAAATGGAGACCCCGTCGCACTTGCAGTTATCGTAGCGATTGCCGACTTTCTCTCTCAAAGTTGCTGAAGAACGTAAAGCGTTTGTATCAAGAAAAGTTCGCAATAGTTTAGGGTAACTCAAAGGAAAAATACAAGCATGGCTTGGCGCAGCAAGGGCAGGGGCTGTAACCTTCGTTGACACTACGTGGAATACGCACTCGTTGCAGAAGCATCACGTTCTGATAGCCTATGGTAGGTTGTAGCCGGTTGCTAGTTGAAAAAGTCGAAGTTCGGCGAAGGCTCGCCGCGATGCTTAGACTAGTCAACTGCAAAAACAGAGCGCTGCACGTTTTCGCAACTAGCACGGCGAATATTAACGCGCATTACGCGTAACGCCAGCAATGATATTAAAGAGGCCTTGCAGTGCCTTTCCAGCTAATCCTCGAGTGACATCAGTTAAGGAGCTCGCTGCCTCATGAATCGTCTTCCGCAAAAGCTTCTTATATCCTTCAGAGTTCCAGCGTCAAGTTTGAAGGGCATTGGTCTGTTCGAACGCGTTCACTGTTATTCCATGGCGACGAGCGCACTGGAAAATAAGCAGGAGATGGAGGGCCGGGGCGGGAGGGGGGGGGGAGGGGCGTGAGATCGGGCTGGTACAAGGGGCGAGCAGCTACGCTACCATGCGTCATGACCTTGAACATTTTGTCTTCTCTTTCTCTTGGCATTCGTGCTTTTACAGTGACGGCAACCTTACGACTAGAGTCAGGGGGGACGTTGGCCGACCAGCGGTTTCCGCGGCAACTGCGCCCGAGAATCAGGCAATGGTAGTCGCTCCAAATTCTTACTGTAGTCCATGAAAAATCATGCTGTGCTTTGTCGAAAGAAGAGCGGCTGCTTTCCAGATGTATTTAGAAACCAAACTGCCAATTCCCTGCAGCACATACTGCAACAGTATTCGGCTGAGAGATGCTCACAGGAGCCTCCTCGATTGGTCGGAGGTGTTTCTTTTTTGTATGTCGTCGCAGTGAGGGAAATTAGACGCCAGCATTAGGTGCCGAGAAACGTAAGTTTTAAAGTGTTCCATCCACTTAGTCCACGCCGCAGCCGTGTGTATAGAGGACCACAACTTTGCTTTTTGCAGGTGCACCTACACGAGCGCCTTTTTTACCGCTCCATATCCACGAGGACATAATGGCGATGGTAGCGGAATTGACTTGGTGTACTGCAATAGTACAGTGAGTATATTTTATGTTAATATCCTAACATAGTACTCAACGTACCATTATATCTTCACTGCAAAATAAACCCATCGTTTATTTTATAGACTGAACTACAAATTTAAGTGTCTACTTTGGAGAATTTTTTCTTCCCGGTGAACTTCACGCTGCCTTCTCAATTCTTGCCGTTTACTGTTTTTTACATGGAAACTGATACGCTTTACGGAATCACGTTTACTTGCAGCAGTCGAAGAACAAAGCAAACTACAAGAAGTAGCAAACAAAGTAAATCCCATTAAATGTAAGCGACAGCGGACTTGATTGATTTCCGGGGTTTTACGTCCTAAAAGCCCGATATGGTTATGGAAAACACCTTAGCGGAGGGCTTCGAAAATTTCGCTCACCTGCCGTTCTTTAATATGCGCTGAGATTGCACAGTACATAGGCCTCAGCAATTCGTATTCATCGAAATGCAGCCGCCGCGGCCGCGATTCAATGCCGCGACTTTCGGATGAGCCGCCGAGTGCCCTATCCATTGGACCACCGTAGCGGTGGTGGTGGGGGGGGGGGGGGGGGGGGGAGGAGGTGGTGTGAGGGCACTGTTACTGATGTCGTGATGTATCAATTACATTAGTCATACATCGATACACCAGTAAAACATTATTTTCATTGTCAAATGAGCGAGCGTCGTTTGTCCACCCTTCTTCATTAAATGACGCCCGCACCTGATCCTTCAGCATGCACTCACGCAATTTCTTTCTTTTGTTTGTTCTTTCTTTCTTTGCATTTAGGGCTATGTAAACGCAGCCACGGCGAGGGGAATTAAACCCTCAAGTCGGAGCGTCTAGTTCCATCTTGCGATGGTTGTCGCTCGAGGTGTGGAAAAGTTATACTTGTCCACACTTCGAATAACAACCGCGATGTGGAAGTGCCCCACCATCGTGTTCTAGCGGCTATAGTACTCGGCTGCTGATGCAAAGGTTGTGGTAGCGAACCCCGACCGCGGCGGCTGCATTTAGAAAGAGATGAAATGCTGAGCCCAGTGCGATGTCAGTGCGCGTTAAAGATCCCAGGTGGTCGAAATTTCTGGAGCGCACCATTACAGTGTCTTTCATAATTAATCATGGTTTCGGGAATTAAAGCCTCGCAAATCACTCAGTCAAACCAATATTGGAACGGCGGGACATAAGCATGACGAACATGAATGATTAATCTTGGCGTCACTAACCTGATATAATTGACCTACACGTCACGAATAATGATGCTGCGAGTGATGCGATCACATGTGGCACATACCTACCCGCGGCATGCAGGCATGTGCGATAGGTGACCGAATCTGAATATTACAGCAGAATCACGCAACAAGAAATCCTGCAATCATGAAATCACGGAACAAGAAATATCCACATTGAAAGTTTGGTAATCAGGAATTTTGCAGTG